>ML108900.1:90481-221626 GCA_003697995.1 Taxidea taxus jeffersonii | reverse complement strand
CATCGGGCTCCTTGCTTGGCAGGGAGCCTGCTTCTCCCTCTGCCTCTACCTGCCTCTCTGTCTGCCTGTGCTCGCTTTCTCTAACAAATAAATAAATAAAATCTTTAAAAAAAAAAAAGAATAAAGAAAAAAAGAACATGTGGTCAAATCACTGTGTGTGTGTGTGTGTGTGTGTGTGTGTGTGTTTTATGATAGATTTATTTATTTATTTATTAAGAGACCACAGGTGTGGGGCGGGGGAGAGGGAGAATCTCAAGCAGACTCCACACTAGTGTGGAGTCCAGCTCGGGGCTCCCAGGACCCTGAGATCATGACCTGAACAGAAATTAGGAGTCAAATGCTAAACCGACTGAGCCACCAGGTGCCCCCAAATCACTGTGTTTTGAAGTCACTTAAAATAGTTATTTTCTATATGATAATGCTCAGTACACAGGTTTATTTGATTTTTATTTTTAGGGATTACTTTAAATTTTTTCATTTTAAGTTATATTTTAAACAAATTTTGAGATATAGTTTACATATAAGCAAGTCTACATTTTTTTGTTTCAGGAGTTTTTAAAGTTTCTTAAATTTTTTTAAATTAACATGTAACGTACTATTTTTTTCAGATGTATAGGTTTGTGGCAAGTCTACATACTTAAAATTTTAAAGTTTGATGGATTTTTGACATATGTATATACCTGAAAACACCACTGCAGTCAAGATATAGAACCTGTTACACCCAAAAATTAGCCTATGCCCCTTTGCAATCTATCCTATTTCTGCATTTGAAGCAAACATACTTTGCTTTCTGTCATTATGGATTATTTGCATTTTGTAGAACTTTAGATAAATCATGCAGTATATGCTTCTTTTGGTTGGGTTAAGATCATCTCATGTGCCATCAGTGGTATGGCTACCACACTGTGGGGAAAACAACCTACTCATGGATCTCAGTGGTTCTTTTCTGGTGTTAACAATTTATTATCTTTGCTTATATAATTAGTATTTCTGTTAGAATTTCTTTTGTGTTGATCTCTATCATAAAACAAAGGCTAATTTGATTTAATAGTCAAAGTTTGAACAGCTATTTGGTGTGTGTGTGTGTGTGTGTTTAAGATTTTATTTATTTATCTGAGAGAATTTAGGGGGAGTAGTAGAGGGAGAAGGACAAACAGACTCCATGTTAGAGTGCAGAGCCCTATGCGGGACTTGATCCCACAACCCTAAGACCATGACCTGAGCTGAAACCAAGAGTGAGACACTTAACCAGCTAAGCCACCCAGGCACCCCTGAATAGCTGTTTTTATAGAAATTTGCCATCTTTTAAAAAAAGCAAACAACTTTATTTATGAGAGAGAGAAAGCATGTGGGGGCAGGGGCAGAGGGAAAGTGAGAGAGAAAAGTTTGTTTTAAGGTTTTATTTATTCATTTGACAGAGAGCACAAGCAGGGGGAGCAGCAGGCAAAGGGAGAGGGAGAAGCAGACTCCCTGCTGAGCAAGGAGCCTGATGTGGGGCTCCATCCAGGACCCTGGGATCATGACCTGAGCCGAAGGCAAACATTCAACCAACTGAGCCACCCAGGTGTCCCTAGAGTGAGAATTTCAAAACCGAAAAACTACATGGGTCAGTGAACTAAACACAGAAATAAAGTCATGAGCTTACCTGGTAGAGGGGTGGGGCTCTCAGACATTCTCAGGGATTGGTTTTTGTGCCACCTGTTTATCTTTTTAGGTATGTATTGATTCAATATAGAGCATTTTACAGTCTGGCTTTCTGTAACTGAATTTAAAAGCATGTTAGTTTTGTTTTGTTTTTTTTAAACAACCTCGAATTTGTTTTCAGATTTCTTCAGAGGCCCCACAGTACCAAATATCCGCCTGGCTGGTTTAGAGTATGTTCTGCACTTCACTGCACTGAATGGGAAGATTTATTTTCGGAGCTATAAGTAAGTACATTTTGTAGGATATTTTTGAATCCAGGGTTAGCATTTTAGCGTGACCTTTGTAGAGCTCAAACTTAGAATTGGTGTTTGGTCAAAAGTTTGTTCGGAGAGTGTGCAGATTCATAGTGGCACAGCAGGTCTGTGCTGTTCCTCACATCTGTCATTCCCCTGCTCACTTCTGCCTCTCTGAAACCCTGCTTTTCCAGGGCCCCAGAGCATCTGATGTGACACTCCTCTGAGCTTAGAACACTAATTCAGTCTTGACCCTACTTTATGCGGTATCTCTCTCTCTTTTTTTTTTTTTCTTTTTTTTTAAAGATCTTTTGTTTATTTGAGAGAGAGAGTGCGGGGCGGGGGGAAGGGTAGAGGAAGGAGAGAAAGTCCCAAGCAGATGCCTCGCGGGGCCTGACTCAGGGCTTGAACCCGTGAGCCATGAGATCATGACCTGAGCCCAAACCAGGAATTGGACATTTAACTAACTGAGCCACCCAGGTGCCCCTCCCCTTTTCTTTTTTTTAAGTTTTTATTTATTTGACAGAGAGAGAGAACAAGCAGGGGAAGTGGCAAGCAGATGGGAAGGGAGAAGCAGGCTCCTGCTGAACAAGGAGCCCCATGCAGGGCTCTGTCCCAGGACTTTGGGATCATGACCTGGGCTGAAGGCAGCTGCTTAACCCACTGAGCCACCAGGCACCCCCTGCTCCTTCTTTTCCATGACTAGGTTTAGAGCACCAAGCCACAAGTCTTAGGCCAGACAAAGCAAATCTCAAAACTCTGAATCTAAAAACTGGAGTCTGGAAGGAATGAGAAAATTCGGTGGCTAGATTCATTTTACTCTTTCTCCAGCCTAGACTTTCCAGCTCTACTCTTAGCACAGTATAAATGTAAATCCCAACACTGATTTTGTTTTCATTAAAAAGCTTAATGATATGCTACAATTGTCAAGCCTTTTGAGGTAATCATGAGATATATCAATATATACGTGTGTGTGTGTGTATACACATACACATGTATATTATATTACATACATTCTTTTTTAAAATAAAGCATTGGCACTGGCTGATCAAGCCCATGCTTTCCTGGAGAATATATCAGTTCCCACAAAGTGCCTGCCTTTGTACATAGGATTGAGACTAATGTCCGTTTTTGAGTTACAGCATGGCAGTGCAGCCAGAGAGCCACTGGCTGTTCAGTGTTGACAGTGACTTCTTTGTGTTAGTGCTATATATGCAACCATTTGTGGACTTGCATTTCATCCACAGTTTTACGTTTTTTAAATTAATTATTTTTTTAAGGAGAGAGAGAGAGAGGGAGAGAGAGAGTGTGTGTATGTGCCCAGATGGAGAGCGGCGGGGGGAGGCAGAGTGAGAGGGGGAGACAGAAAATCTCAAGTAGGCTCCCCGGTCAGCACAGAGTCCAACATAGGGCCCAGTCTCAAAATTCTGAGATCATGATCCAAGTTGAAATCCAGAGTCAGACGCTTAACTGAGTCACCCAGGTGCCCTTACATTTTTTTTTTTTTCAGTGAACTCTCCCAACAATGTCTGGCTCAAACCTGTGACCCTGAAATCAAGAGACTCATGTTCTACTGCTAAGCCAGCCAGGCCCCTAATTTTGTTCTTTTCTTCACAATGGAATGCCTGGTTGACCAGCTTATGTTAATGAATGTGCAAATGAATTTAAATATTCACCTCTTCTCAATAATTCCCATATTTGTCTCAACTGTATTGAATCAGAGATACTTCATTCTTTTCACCATGATTGGTATCATCACTTCTATTTGTTTATTTTCCTTTTATTTAGATAGTAATAATAATAATAGGCAAAATGCAGTAAAATAACAACATGATCTATACTCATTTTTATTTTTATTTATTTATTTATTTATTTTTAAAAAATTTTTAAATTGTTTTTAAAGATTTTATTTATTTATTTGACAGAGAGAGAGATCACAAGTAGACAGAGAGGCAGCAGAGAGAGAGAGAGGGAAGCAGGCTCCCTGCGGAGCAGAGAGCCCGACGTGGGGCTCGATCCCAGGACCCCGAGATCATGACCTGAGCCGAAGGCAGTGGCTTAACCCACTGAGCCACCAGGCGTCCCTATTTTTATTTATTTTTTTAAAGCAAGAGGGATTCTATAATCATTTTGAACTTGCCAAGATCGAAAGCCTTAGGTCTGTTTGAGTTTCCAAACTTAACTTTGGTGCTATGAAGAATATATAAAGTAGATGACTCCAATTTATAGAATTAGAAAGACAAAAAAATCACTAACATAAAAAAAATATTTTTTTAAAAGGATTTTATTTATTTATTTGACAGAGATCACAAGTAGGCAGAGAGGCAGGCAGAGAGAGAAGGGGAAGCAGGCTCCCTGCTGAGCAGAGAGCCCTCTGCGGGGCTCGATCCTTGGACCCTGGGATCATGACCTGAGCCCCAGGCGCCCCAAGAAAAATATTTTTGAAAACTTACTGTGATCAGCCCACCTGGAGATACAAAGGAGCTAAAAATATAAGGAGCAACATCTTTGAGAATGAGAAATGAATGACAGTAATCTAAAACTCTTTCATTGCAAACAGTGTCAAAGAAAGCATTTATTTGTATCAGAACTTATATTTAGCGAAAAGAAAGATTAATTTGTAAAGAAAGCAATGCAGAGAAAATAAAATGGACAGAAAATTAGCAAATCAGACTTCAGAACATGGATAAATTAAGCAGTGTAATTACACATACCTACCCTTCTAGGTGCTTACTTTAAGAAGAATTGCTGGAACCACATTAGGTTAGCATGGCATGTCCCATAGTGGAAAAAAGTGAACTTTTGAGAGCAGAGACCCTAGTGTAAATTTAATCCCAGTTATTTTATACAGGTCCTATAATACATGCTAGCTATTGATTTATAATAGAAAATGGACTGTGTGATTGAGAGCAAGCTGCTAGTGGGGAAAAACAAAGCATCAAACGTAGATTAGCTTAGTCTGCTGAGGCTGTGTCGCCCTTGGGAGAGGAAGGAAGAAGTGGTCCGAGAGATGAGCATCACCTCTGAGCCCAGTGAGCTGGCTCTGGACCAGGCTTAGCCGCATGACCTAGGCAGGTCACTTCTTAGGGCCTCCGTTTTTCCTCTGCAGAAGGTAGTGAGTGATACCATTCATGTGATTCTGCGGTCCCTAAAAGATCAATAGTAATTCCTTTACAAGAGGGAGAGGGGTTGTGGATAGAGGTGGGAAGATGCTGGAGAAGTTTGTCTGACTTAGTGTGGCTCCTTAGGCACTCTTGCAAGCTACACTTCGGTGTCCTGCCCTCTTTTACTTGGAACCAGCCCTTAAGCAGTTGGTAAAAGGTAATATTTGCCATTGGTATACATTTGTGAAGTTAATAATACATTTGTGAAGTTAATTTGTGAAGTTAATAACACATCGTGAAGTTAATAACATTTCTTAATAATAGAAAATGGCTTTGAATTTTTTGGATGAAAGAACGTGTGTAAACATGAAATTATATTAATATAACCTTTGATTTGACCTTTTGGGGGGAATAAATCATTGTTAGTGACCTCTTCCCATGTATCATATAATAATTCCTCATATGTGAGTAGCTATTTATAGTCCTTGGAGAATTTTGTTCACTATAAAGTCAAAGCCATGCATATAAAACAGGTAATTTTTAGTAACTGCCACATTTGCCTTTGCCATGACATTGGTTAGGCTCTATGGGGAGAAATATGCAAAACAAGGAATTATTAGCATACCTTAAAAAGCAAATAGCATTGTAGGCAAGGAGTTTAAGTAATGAAAACAGAAATCAGCAGAAGAGAGGGATGTGGAAGGGAGGAAAATAGGGAAATTACAACTTGAACAAGAGTGGTAATGGCAGTCTTTCTCCAGGAATAGGCAAATAGTGTTTTATTTTTATTGATTAATTGATTGATTTTATTTATTAGAGCGTGCACAAGCGGGGGGAGCAGCAGGCAGAGAAAGAGTGAGAGGCAGGCTCCCCAGCAAGCAGGAAGCCCAATGTGGGGCTTGGGCTTGATCCCGGGACCACAGGACCGTGACCTGAGCAGAAGCTCAGGGACCACAGGACCATGACCTGAAGGCAGAAGCTTAATGGACTGAGCCACCCAGGCGCCCTGCAAATATTGTTTTAAAATATATGGAAATTACCCATCAACATAGCTAATAGCCTGAGGCCATTCGAGAAGGAAAGAGTTGGGATGTCTTTTCATCCCTGCATCCTGTACCATAGAGCCTTGCAGAATTGAATGTCACTTTTGATTTAGAGCTTATAGGGAGACAAAACAAAACAAAGCTTGAGGTTAGGATCCGAGATGGATAATGGATATTGATAGGCATATGATGTAACAGTCCTGGGTGTAGGCTGGAGACATGATGGCCTGGAAATGAAATGTCTATCTTTAAAAAAAATTGTGGTGTGTATGGTGGGATGGAGGTGAAGGAAAGGGTTTTATTTATTTATTTATTTATTTATTTATAAAGATTTTACTTACTTATTTGACAGACAGATCACAAGTAGGCAGAGAGGCAGGCAGGGGGGTGGGGCGGGGGAAGCATGCTCCCTGTTGAGCAGAGAGCCTGAAATGAAATGTCTATCTTTAAAAAAAATTGTGGTGTGTATGGTGGGATGGAGGTGAAGGAAAGGGTTTTATTTATTTATTGGTTTATTTATTTATTTATTTATTTATAAAGATTTTACTTACTTATTTGACAGACAGATCACAAGTAGGCAGAGAGGCAGGCAGGGGGGTGGGGCGGGGGAAGCATGCTCCCTGTTGAGCAGAGAGCCTGATGCAGGGCTCGATCCCAGAACCCTGAGATCATGACCTGATCAGAAGGAAGAGGCTTAACCCACTGAGCCACCCAGGTGCCCCTTAATTTTGTGTTTTTTTTTTTTTAAAGATTTTATTTATTTATTTGACAGAGATCACAAGTAGGCAGAGAAGCAGGCAGAAAGAGAGAGAGAAGGAAGCAGGCTCCCTGCTAAGCAGAGAGCCCGATGCGGGACTCGATCCAAGGACCCTGAGATCATGACCTGAGCCGAAGGCAGAGGCTTTAACCCACTGAGCCACCCAGGCACTCCTTAATTTTGTTTTGTTTTGTTTTTTAAAGATTTTTTTTATTTATTTGACAGGCAGAGATCACAAGTAGGCAGAGAGGCAGGCAGAGAGAGAGGAGGAAGCAGGCTCCCCGCTGAGCAGAGAGCCCAACACGGAGCTCGATCCCAGGACCCTGAGATCATGACCTGAGCTGAAGGCAGAGGCTTAACCCACTGAGCCACCCAGGCGCCCCTTAATTTTGTTTTTAATGCCTCAGTGTCAGTCTCTTCTTTTTGCTTAGTGTGATCACAAAAATCATTTGTAAGTTCTTTATTAATACATTCCCTCTGAGGAAAAGTAAACAGATGGTTTTTTTAAAAAGATTAATAATAATTTTAGATTCTAAACCAGGAAGTCAAAGAAAAAACTTAAACAATACATGGAAACCAATGAGAATGAAGACACATTGGTCCCAAAACCCATGGGATATGGCAAATGTAGTCCTAAGGGGGAAATACATAGCCATCCAAGCCTCACTCAGAAAAATTGAAAAATCCAGAATACACCATATCTCTTTATACCTTAAAGAACTGGAAAGTCAACAATGAATTAAGCCAACCTCATGCACAGGAAGGGAAATAATCAAAATTAGAGATCAGTGAGATGAAACTAGGGATACAGTAGAACACATTAATGAAACTAGAAGCTGGTTTTTTGAAAGAATCAATAAGATCAATAAACCACTGGCTAAACTAATCCAAAAGAAGAGAGAGAACCCAAATTAATAAAATTATGAATGAAAGGGGAGAGATCATGACTAACACCAAGGAAGTGGAAACAGTCATCAGAAATTGTTATCAACAGTTACATGCCAATAGGTTAAGCAACCTAGAAGAAATGGATGCATTCCTGGAAACCTATAAACTTCCAAAACTGAATCAGGAAGAAATCAACAACCTGAATAGACAGTATCTAGTATCGAGATTGAAGCAGTGATCAAAATCTTCCGAAAAAACATGAGCCCAGGATCTGACGAATTCCTTGGAGAATTCTACCAAACATTCAAAGAAGAAATACCTATTTTCCTGAAGCTGTTTCAAAAAATAGAAACAGAAGGGAAACTTCCAGACTCTATCTATGAAGCCAGCATTACCCTGATCCCCAGACCAGGTAAAGACCCTATCAAAAAGGAGAATTTCAGACCAATATCCTGATGAATATGGATGCCAAGATTCTCAACAAGATCCTAGCTAATCGTATCCAGCGGTACATTTAAAAGATCATCCACCATGACCAGGTGTGATTTATCCCTGGGATGCAAGGGTGGTTCAACATTCGCAAATCAATCGATGTGATAGAACAAATCAATAAGAGAAGAGAGAAGAACCATATGGTCCTCTCAATTGATGCAGAAAAAGCATTGGACAAGATACAGCATCTGTTCCTGATTAAAATGCTTCAAAGTATTGGGATAGAGGGAACATTCCTCAACTTCATAAAGTCTGTCTATGAAAAACCCACAGTGAATATTGTCCTCAATGGGTAAAAGCTGACAGCCTTCCTTGTCGGTGTTGAACACGAAAAGGATGTCCACTCTCACCACTGTTCAACATAGTACTAGAAGTCCTAGCAACAGCAATCAGAAAACAAAAAGAAATAAAAGGTATTCAGATTGGCAAAGAAGAAGTCAACTTCTCTCTCTTCGCAGATGACATGATACTTTATATGGAAAACCCAAAAGACTCCACCCCCAAACTACTAGAACTCATACAGCAATTCAATAATGTGGCAGGATACAAAATCAATGTACAGAAATCCGTTGCTTTCTTATACACTAGCAATGAAAATATACAAAGGGAAATTAGAGAATCGATTCTATCTACTCTAGCACCAAGAACCGTAAGATACCTGAGAATAAACCTAACCAAAGAGGTAAAGGATCTGTACCTGAGGAACTACAGAACACTCATGAAAGAAATTGAAGAAGACGTAAAAACATGGAAAAGCATTCCATGCTCATGGATCGGAAGAATAAACATTGTTAAAATGTCTGTACTGCCTAGAGCAATCTATACTTTCAGTGCCATCCCAATCAAAATTCCATGGGCATTTTTCAAAGAGCTGGAACAAACAATCCTAAAATCTGTATGGAACCAGAAGAGACCTTGAACTGCTAAGGAAATGTTGAAAAGAAAAACAAAACTGGGGGCATCACATTTCTTGATTTCAAGCTTTACCACAAAGCTGTGATCACTAAGACGGCATGGTACTGGCATGAAAATAGACACATAGACCAGTATGTCTAACAGAGTAGAGAGCCCAGATATGGACCCTCAACTCTATGGTCAAATAATGTTCGACAAAGCAGGAAAAATATCCAGTGGAAAAAAGACAGTCTCTTCAATAAATGGTGCTGGGAGAATTGGACAGCTGTGAATAGAAGAATGACACTTGACCGTTCTCTTACACCATACACAAAGATAAACTTGAAATGGATCATAGACCTCAGTGTGAGGTAGGAATCTATCAAAATCCTAGAGGAGTACATAGGCAGTCACCTCTTCAACATTGGCTACAGTAAGTTCTTTTAAGACATGTCTCCAGAGGCAAAGGAAACAAAAGCGACAATGAACTTTTTGGGACTTGATCAAGATCAAAAGCTTCTGGGGGTGCCTGGGTGGCTCATTGGGTTGGACCTCCGCCCTTGGCTCAGGTCATGATCTCAGGGTCCTGGGATTAAGCCCCGCATTGGGCTGTCTGCTCAGTAGGGAGCGTGCTTCTGCTGCCTCTCTGCCTACTTGTGATCTCTCTCTCTCTGTCGAATAAATAAAATCTTAAAAAAAAAAAAAAGATCAAGAGCTTCACAGCAAAAGAAACAGCAAAACAAAGAGGCAACCCACAGAATGGGAGAAGATATTTGCAAATGATCTACAACTTTTCCATTTAGCTGCAATAAGCATTTTAAGTGGTAGAAACACTTTTAGTTGGCCGTTTTTTTTTTCTTAAAGATTTTTACTTATTTGACAGACAGAGATCACAAGTAGGCAGAGAGGCAGGCAGAGAGAGAGAGAGGAGGAAGCAGGCTCCCTGCTGAGTAGAGAGCCTGATGTGGGGCTCCACCCCAGAACCCTGAGATCATGACCTGAGCTGAAGGCAGAGGCTTTAACCCACTGAGCCACCGAGGCGCCCCAGTTGGCCATTTTTATATGTAGAGTTTCCCTTATTTCTTAAGTAGTCTATTGGACACAAGATGTTATCAAGATACTAATCTTGGGATGCCTGGGTAGCTCAGTTGGTTAAGCCGCTGCCTTTGGCTCAGGTCATGATCCCAGGGTCCTGGGATCGAGTCCCACATGGGGCTCATTGCTCAGCAGGGAGTCTGCTTCTCTCGCTGCTTCTGCCTGCCTGTCTGCCTGCTTGTGTGTACTCTCTCTCTCTGGCAAATAAATAAAATCTTAAAAAAAAAAAAGTCACTTAAAAAAAAAGATACTAATCTTGTTATGAGTTCAGCTTTATAAATATCATTTATTTGGAGGCATTGAAAATGTGGATGCAAAAGCAGAAATAAGTGAGTTACAACAGAGTCAAATGGTCACTACTGCCATATGCCTTCAATCAGCTTTTAGGGAAGATAACCCTGATATTACCAACTTCATCTTATAAAAATGTATTCCCCCACTGTGGGCCCGAGACTGGTGTACTCTCAATGCTCTTTTCCTGGAACCACTGTGAAGAGAGTGGTCTAAGCACTCTTGTTTTGGCTTATTTCCCCTCTGCTTGTTCTCTTTAAGTCCCATACTAATATTCATGTGATCTTTTATTGTTAGTAGATCTTTTTTATTGTTTCACACATCTGCGTTTTACATATCCTAGGTCGGTAGTTTGTTCTGTTTTGGTTTTGCCTTGTTCGGTTTGGTGTAAATAACTGTGTCTGGTACAGCATATCTATCATTAAGACTCCTTACAGCCACTAGATGCACCTCCCACGGGGAGACCATCTGCATGTGATGCCCAAAAGGCTGTTAATGAGTTTCTGCACACTCACTTCTGCTTTTTGGAGTATGTTGTTCTTAGGTAATTCCTTATTGTGTTTGTACTCTTACGTTCTGTCTCTTCTCTGATGTCATTTGTTGCCTCTCTCATATTCTACCTTTGATGTGAAAAGTTTGATCTTTTATAAACATTGTTATTCATTTAATTCTTTTATTCCACGTAGAGATCTGCCCACTGTAACAAATTGAGTTAGCTTAAATAATCTTCAGGTCTTTGAGCTGTTCTTGTGGTATGATTCACAAAAAGAATTTGTTAGTCTCCTCTCTTTCTGCCTGTGTTCCTCATCTGTTTCCAGATCCAGAACTATTTTGACATATGGAATCTAGGAAGTTGTGGTTTTGTTATATTAGGTTTTTTTTTTTTTAAGATTTTATTTTATTTATTTGACAGAGAGAGGCAAGTAGGCAGAGAGGCAGGCAGAGAGAGAGAGAGGAGAAAGCAGGCTCCCCACTGAGCAGAGAGCCTGATGTGGGACTCGATCCCAGGACCCTGAGATTATGACCTGAGCCGAAGGCAGAGGCTTAACCCACTGAGCCACCCAGGTGCCCCTTGTTATATTAGGGTTTTAAAGTTCATTCCAATTTATAGATATCAGTATGTGTCTATACTATACTCAGAAGTGGATTCTGAATGGGTCTTAGAGAAATAAGAATTTGTTAATCATGTAAATGTAATGTTTCAAAGGCCCAGTTGAAATTGGTTTTATAATTATATAAATTTATAAATAAGATGAAGAAGTCAAATTTAAAGATTCCATTTCTGGGGCACCTGGGTGGCTCAGCTAAGCATCTACCTTCAGCTCAGGTCGTGATCCCAGGGTCCTAGCTACCTTCAGCTCAGGTCGTGATCCCAGGGTCCTGGGATCAAGCCCTGCATTGTGAGGCTCCCTGCTCGGGAGAGACTCTGCTTCCCTGCTCCCCAGCTTGTACTCCTCTCTCAAACCTTTTACTTTTTTTTTTTGAAATTTTATTTATTTATTTGATAGAGATCACAAGTAGGCAGAGAGGCAGGCAGAGAGAGAGGGAAGCAGACTCCCTCCTGAGCAGAGAGCACGATGTGGGGCTCAATCCTAGGACCCTGAGATCATGACCTGAGCTGAAGGCAGAGGCTTAACCCACTGAGCCACTCAGGCACCCCTCTTCTCTCTCAAATAAATGAATAAAATCTTCAAAAGGGGGAGGATTTAATTTCTTAGAAGAATTGTCTGTCTCACTTCCTGTTTCTCAACAATATTGTATTTTTTTTTTAAGATTTTATTTATTTATTAGTTAGAGAGAGAGCACAGGCAGACAGAGAGGCAGGCAGAGGCAGAGGGAGAAGCAGGCTCCCTGCCGAGCAAGGAGCCCGATGTGGGACTCGATCCCAGGACCCTGGGATCATGACCTGAGCTGAAGGCAGCCGCTTAACCAAATGAACCACCCAGGCATCCCAACAATATTGTATTTTGTTTGTTTAAGATTTTATTTAGGTGAAATAGAGCATGAGTAGGGGGTGGCTCAGAGGGGAAGAGAGAAGCAGACTCCTCACTGAGCAGGGAGCCAGATGCAGGGCTCGATCCCAGGATCCTTAGATCATGACCTGAGCTGAAGGCAGACACTTAACTGACTGAACTACCCAGGTGCCCAACAATGTAGTATTCTTTTGTTTTCGATTTTTAAAAAGCAGGAAATCAAGGAATATACTTGGCCTAAATGCAGAAAGTATTTAAGAAGCTTAGCCTCCTTAAAGACTGTCATTTTATGAATGGTAATTCTCTTGAACAAAAATATTTGAGGGGATAGGACTTCCATCAAAGTCAAAGCAACATTTCTTTTTTTCTTGCTTCGGAAAGGTTGCTGTTGAAGAAATCTGGTTGCAGAACACCAAGGATTGAATTGGAAGAGATGGGACCCTCATTGGATCTGGTCCTGAGGAGGACACATCTGGCATCGGATGATCTTTATAAATTATCCATGAAAATGCCAAAAGCCCTCAAGGTTTGTAACTTGCAGATTAGTGCCATATTATTTGTATATTCCACTCTTCTTTCCAAAAGGGTTTGCAGCATAGGACACTATAGAATGTATAGAAAGAGATCAATAATATAGATAAAATTAGACTCTAAGAACAAAGAAAAGGAGGAAGAAGCAAATAAGCCAACCATAAAGGGTAATAAAAGAGTTGTAGAAACCACACATCAACTATGGCTAAGAGCTTTCTGGTAGCCAAGACTGCTTTTTTTCAGCAAGAAAGAAAATTGGGATATTGTGGAGATTGGGGATTTAGAGTATGTGTATGTAACCCATACTTGCATAAAACCTATTTTGACTTTTGAATGGTTTTAAAAAACAAGTAGAAATGGCCTCTGTGGAATGCTAGTAAAGATTAAATTATAGTCACAATTCCTTAAGCTAAACACAAGAAATTTATCTCAATGCATGATAATGGTTAGCATAGTCTGTAGTGCTTCTTTTTGAAATGTGGTCTGACAGTTTACCTGGGAATTGTTAGAAATGCTAAATCTCAGGTCCAGATGTGTTGAATTATAATATGCATTGTAACGAGATTCCCAAGTGATTTGTATGTACTTAAGTTTGAGAGGAAAGGTCCATAGGGTTATACACTACATTGAATAGGTGATCACTAATGGAAATTGTTAGTAAAATAGTTAATGTACACTAGATTTTTACCAGTTATACACTAGATACCATTATATATATAATGAATATATATAATCATGTATTTATGTATATATATATTCTTGTTTATAGCCAAAGAAGAAGAAAAATGTCTCCCATGATACTTTTGGTACAACTTATGGAAGGATTCATATGCAGAAGCAAGACCTAAGCAAACTACAAACCAGGAAAATGAAGGGGTTGAAGAAGCGACCTGCAGAAAGGATAACAGAAGACCAGGAGAAAAAATCAAAGAGAATTAGGAAAAACTGATGGAACTTAGCCAGTGACTATAATGTTATTGTAGTCTGTTTACTTAAGAGAATTATCGGGATGCCTGGGTGGCTCAGTTGGTTAAGCAGCTGCCTTCGGCTCAGGTCATGATCCCGGCGTCCTGGGATCGAGTCCCACATCGGGCTCCTTACTTGGCAGGGAGCCTGCTTCTCTCTCTGCCTCTGCCTGCCACTCTGTCTGCCTGTGCTCCCTCTCTCTTTCTCTCTCTCTCACAAATAAATAAAATCTTAAAAAAAAAAAAAAAGAATTATCAATCATCAGTCATTTGTAAGTTTCTTACAAGGTTCTATTAAATGTTTTTATAGTATGGTAATTTACCTAGACTATATATTATATATATTATGAACACTAATCTACTAGTATTAGGTTGAATTAAGCCTCTTTGTTTTTTTCATTTTGTTTTATTTTTAAAGATTAATTTATTTGACAGAGAGAGAGATAGCCAGAGAGGGAACACAAGCAGGGGGAGTGCAAGAGGGAGAAGCAAGGCTTCCCACTGAGCAGAGAGGCCGATGCAGGGCTCAATCCCAGGACCCTGGGATCATGACCTGAGCTGAAGACAGACACTTAATGACTGAGCCCCCCAGGTGCCTCGAAATTAAGCCTTTTTGAGATATATCTTAGTGGATCATTTCCTCTCATCTTATGGTATTCCCTCTACCACATAACTCCACCCCCCAACAAGTCTTATTGAGTTGGTAGGTGAGGAGGGATCTCCAGAACAACCAAACTTCTGGGTTAAGCTTTCAGTAAAGGAAGAAAGCTATGGAAAGTAGAAATGGCCCAGAGGAACTGTATACACACTTAGTATGAGTTACCTGGAAAGTTAATCCCATCTCCCAACACATACCTACAATCTGACTTTTGTTTTTCACTCTTGTGTTACTCTGCCTGAAATTCTTCCAGTTAGAGATTCATTTGAGATTTTTAACTTTGTGGCTTAAAACATTTCTCTTAAGAGCATGTCCACTAATTGTCTACCATCCCCACCTCCCCCCAAACCCACTGATGTTCATGGTCATACACTAAGGAAAGTGCCTATGAAGAAGTCCAGCAGAGAAGACACAGCGCACTGTGGAGCAAAACAAATCGGATACTGGGCAGATTGAGGAGGGCATGAAGAACAGTTTTCACTTTAACCTCATTAGCCCTGCCCTTGTGACACAGCTCTCTGCCAGGAGAAACCTTCCAGCCTGCATATTCCCCAGGAGGGGACAGAAGGTGTGAGGGAGCACATGGCTCGCTCCCTTAGCCCTGCAGGATGCTGTCAGAGAGAAACCTCTTTCTAGCCCCACGCAGAATACTGAGATGTACTGTGCAGCTGGGGAGTGGACTGCACCTAGCCTAACAGCACCCAGGACTTTCAGAGGGCAGTAACCAATATGGACCGTGGAAACCACAGCATAACCTCCATTAGGAATCTGCCTGTGAGCCACTAGAGGTGGCTTGCCTGCAGACCCCCACAGATGGCCCATGGCGCACACAACTCTCAGTGCCTCACCCATACGTCATCCCACCCCATGGCCTGCCACCAGTGCCCGAGGAGGGCAACCCAAGTGAGCTGGAAGTGGCTAGTGAACATGTGCGGAAAGCAGTCCTGTTCTCCTAGATTAGGAGAACTCATGCAGATTCAGTCAGCACCGCCCTAGAGAGAGCAACCAAAAGGGAGATTCAGCAACCAGTGTGGCTTCACAGGATCAAGAGAAGGCCTTAAAGTTTGAATTACACTGTCTCAGGGAGTAGGAAACATAGGCCAACCATGGAGACGATTTAAAGCCTGAATGTGTCTGGATCTGAGCTATGTATTCACTGTAGACTCTGGCTAAAGCACTTTCTTTCTTTCACTGCCTTAATTCTCACCTAAGTATGATGAAGCATTCAAACCTGTAGGAACTGCATCCTCTCTCTCGCTTCAACTTGACTTAAGAAGAAATAAACTAATAATACAGAAGCATGCTTCTTTCTGACTTCATGGTCAGGCATGGAGGAAATGGACCAATTAAGAGTTGCCTACTGCACAGGAGCTGGTGGTATTATGAGGGAGAGAAAGAATCAAGGCTATTGATGCTGTGGGCTACAACACTAACCTTTACTCAGATGAGTTTTTTTTTTTTTTTTTTAAGAGTTTATTTATGGGGCGCCTGGGTGGCTCAGTGGGTTAAAGCCTATGCCTTCGGCTCAGGTCATGATCCCAGTCGAGCCCCTCGTCAGGCTCTCTGCTCAGCAGGAAGCCTGCTTCCCTTCCTCTCTCTCTGCCTGCCTCTTTGCCTGCTTGTGATCTCTGTTAAATAAATAAAATCTTCAAAAAAAAAAAGTTTATTTATTGACAGATCACAAGTAGGCTGAAACATGCATATAAAAGTGCAGTGTAAAGGGGCTGATACATGCATATAAAAACTTTAGCATATATCTCAAAAAGGAAGATTTTCATTATAATAACAAAAGATCACAAGTCCAGGAATATATTGAGTTATCTTTGAACAGAGTTTTTTTTTAAGATTTTTAAAATTTATTTATTTGACAGAGATCACGAGTAGGCAGAGAGGCAGGCAGAGAGAGAAGGAGGCTCCCTGCTAAGCAGAGAGCCCAACGCGGGACTGGATCCCAGGATCCTGGGATCATGACCTGAGCCGAAAGCAGAGGCTCCAACCCACTGAGCCACCCAGGTGCCCAGGACCTGGTATTATTATTTGCACTTGTTGCTTGATTGTACATTTACCCAAAGACGACAGTTTTAGATCTGAAGCAGGCATTTTACGTCTAGATGCAAAGAAAAGGCTAAAATAATTCATACCCAGCCATCTACAAGTAAATGGACAATAGTTGGGGCGAAGTGGAGCCATGAAAGGTACATCAGAAACAATGAATGCAGAGTTCTTCTCCAGGGCTTGATCCCCTAGTTTCAGCTAACACTTATGGAAATAGTGATTCAGCAATGCAATGGGTCTTACTAGCCATTTACAGAAAGGACCCTGCCATACCTTGACCTCTATCAGGAAGACCTCTCCCAGCAATTCAACTGACAGAGATGACCACATTTTTGGTATGCGGGACATTGCCTTAAGGTGTTTGTTTAAAAATTTGTTTTTAGGTAATTGCTACACCTAGTGTGGGGCTCAAACTTAATAGCTCCAGGGGTCAAAAGTCACATGCTCTGCCTACTGAGCCAGCCAGGTGCCCCTTGGAGTGTTTTTTAATCTATCTATCTATCTGTCTATGAATGATTTTATTTATTTGAGAGAGAACAAGCAGGGAGAGGATTAGAAGGAGAAGAAGGCTTCCCATTGAGCAGGGACCCTGATGTGGGGCTCCATCACAGGACCCTAGGATCATAACCTAAGCCAAAGGCAGATGCTTACCTGAACCACCCAGGTGCCCCAGGGTGTTTGTTTTAATCAATCCTCTTTGAGATTTGGCAATGCATTCTTTTGTTTCCTCTGTACTTTTTTTTTCAATGTTATGGATTGTCTAATAGATATTTGAATGCATCCTCTTCGGTAAGAGAAGTATTATAAAGTACTAGATCTAGTTGGAATTTTTTTCTTTTTTTTTTAAGAAAACTTTACTGGAGCTGTTGAGCTGTCTGGAAACTTTGATTCACCATTTATATCACCAGTTTTGTGGGAAGGACATTTTAATTTCCACTTGCCCTTGAACTTTAGGAGACAACATACATAATTTGGGGAATGTATATTCATTTCAACAGAGATGGTAAACTACCTTAATTTTTACTTAACGTAGTTTTATTAACACTTTGGATTTTGATAGATGAAGAAAACAGGTTTTTTGGTTTTCAATACCAAATTCCTTTTTTTTCCCCCTAGGATGTTAATACTGATACCAAGCTATGTATAATTTAATGAAATTTAGTTCCTTTTTATAACCTAAATGCTGCTATTAGTTTTCTTGGTATTGAACATAATCTAAAGTAGAGTTGTCATTACTTAAGAAGGGGAAAAAAACTTATCCCAAGTCAGTTTTCAGTTTATCTGATCATCTAGCTTCTGATCTCTCCTTCCTTTTCTTTATATTTTTAGCCATTTTATATCCCCTCCTTCCCTCAGGTGGGGCCAGGAAAGAAACTGTGCAAAGTAAGTTCAAACCACTGCAAACATTTGACCAACAAGGGAAGACTTGTTTTTTAAATATTTTTATTCATTTATTTGAGAGAGGATGAGCAGATGGGAGGGGGAGAGGGAGAACAAGGCTCCTCCCTGAGCAAGGATCCCTATGTGGGACCTAACTCCAGGACCTTGGGATTATAACCTCAGCTGAAGGCAGATGCTTAACCGACTGAGCCACCCAAGCACCAGGAAGGCTTGTTTTTTAATTGAATTTCAGTTGTTGGTTACATTGTCTATCATAAAATTAAAAGCCTGCAAATATACAGGGTCTTCATTCTGTCCTTAGAGCACTTTTAACAGATCATCAACATGGTCACAGTATCTCATAACTGCATTAAAGGTGGATATATCCTAGCATATATGAAATTGAGTAGAATATTCTTCACATCCATTGAAATAAGCTACTATGAACAAGAAGGTAAAATGAGCTAGCTGGCTTGAGGTTTACGTTAGCTGTGACAAGAAAGTCAACTTTTATTTATTTTTAAAGGTTTTATTTACGTATTGGAGGGATAGTGAGAAGCAAACTCCCTGCCAAACAGAGAGCCCATCACCAGGAACCTGGGATCATAACCTGAGCCAAAAGCAGACTGAGTGGCTTAATGGACTGAGCTCCCCGGGGATCCTAGTCAACTTGCCTTTTTTTTTTTTATTTTAAAATATTTTATTTATTCATTTGACAGAGATCACAAGTAGGCAGAGGCAGGCAGAGAGAGAGGAGGAAGCAGGCTCCCTGCTGCAGAGAGCCCGATGTGGGGCTCGATCCCAGGACCCTGGGATCATGACCCCAGCTGAAGGCAGAGGCTACCTGCTGAGCCACCCAGGCACCCCTCAACTTGCTTTTTAATGTATATTGTTTTTCTCTCAAACTGACAACTTGAGTTATTCAAGTTTGTTTTTTTTTAATATTTTATTTATTTATTTGACAGAGATCACAAGTAGGCAGAGAGGCAGGCAGAGAGAGAGAGGGAAGCAGGCTCCCAGCTGAGCAGAGAGCCCAAGGTGGGGCTCAATTCCAGGACCCTGGGATCATGACCCGAGCCGAAAGCAGAGGCTTTAACCCACTGAGCCACCCAGGCGCCCCTCGAGTTATTCAAGTTTAAAACAAAGCTATCACTGTGTGTTTCCTGTATCACCCAAGTGGCCCATGTTAGGGATTTTAACTGCCTTGATTGGAATGGAGCCATTTGCACTTTCCATTTCAAAGCCCTTTGGGGAAAAGTTTTAAAATAAGGGATAAATAAGGTAGGCTTTTTTTTTTTTTTTCCTTTTAAGGATAACCAACTCGAATTTTAAATCTGTTCTTGTTCTGCTGCTTCCTTTAAACAACTTTCCCTCCTCCCTCCCCCAACCCAATTCATCCCCACCTGCGCCCTTCACACACAATCTGGGCATCAGAAAATAGGTTCCAAACACAGGGAGAAAGGTCCAACTTTTCAGTTGCTGAGCAGGGCTGGAGCCAGTATGAAAGAAGGCAGATAATGGGGAAATAGCAAAACTTCTACAACTTAGGAGTTAGGGCTTTTGCCAAGCACAGATCAGAGGCCCTGAACTTTACTTTCCTGAATTAGGTTTGATTCTTCAAACTCAAAACTGGGTTTTTTGAGGGCTTAGCATGAAGCAGAATGGCAGATATTGGCACTGTGAGGCAAGCCCTTCCACTCAGCTGGAGCCCAGGGCTTCAGAGGACCGCCTCTGGATGCTGGAGCAGGGAACGAGACTTGGAACCGGAGTTAGATTAGGATTGAGAAAAAGTTCGGCTGTATTCAGGTCTGTCCCTCTTGAAACACTGCAAGTGAGCTCAGAGGTTCATGGAAGTAAAGTACAAGCTATTTCATTAGTGTATTTGATAGAGACTTGGAAGATTCACATTCGCCAATGTGAGAAGCTTATTATCTCAAGCCCTTAGCTAGTTCCCCAGAGTCACCTGATAAAGCAGATGGCAAGGTGACCCAACAGATTAGAGACATCACTTTAGATGATGACCTGTGACAGCACCTGTGGTTCATCCTCTCACAGGCAGCTCTGGGGTTGGGGCACTGGGGGGAAGAACATGATAATTCATTGCTGTCCCCACTAGGCCGCATTTCTTTTCATTTGACTGTCACTTAAATCTAGTCAGGTCACAAATGGTTTGAGTTTTATTCCCAGCACATTCCTCCGTATAGGGATACCTCAGGGAAGGATTAGATGAAATCTTGAAAAATCAGAAAACAAAGCCAAAAGGCATGGTTGCTCAGCAAAAGCAGAATTCTGACTGTGGAAAATGTGCGAGGGAAGGACAGCAGGCGTCGTGGTGTTGGGAGGCAGGGGGATTGTGGCATTAGAAGACAATGACATCCTCTGCGGTTGCTCTCTGAGAGCTCAGCTGAGATTTAAAAGGACAAAGATCCAATTAAGGACATCAAAAAACCACGGTCATCACCAATTAGTGGTCTGGTTGTCTAGGAGTTGTGTTAGAGTTGTTAGTTCCCAGCATTTTCCCAGAAATACAGAGGAAACAAATGAGGTTTTGTTTTGTGGTGATAGTAGAATGACAAAGTATGACTTTTAAAAATGCCCAGTAAGGCAGGTGGTATGATAGTAGCTGACAGAATTCTTAGGTTATTTCCATGCTTAGAACATAAGAGAAGTAGAGCCATCATGGTTGAGAAGCAGGGTTCCAGAGAATAATCCTCCTATCGTCAAGGTGGGTGAGATGTGGTATGGGAAGTACCTGGCCAATAGAAATGACCTGGAGCCTCAATCCCAAGCAAGGACAGAAATAGTTTTAGAAAGCATTTTCATATGTTCATTTTATTTGCTATTGAAAATATCCTGTAAAGATGTATACTGCAGTTGGTATTACATATAATTTCCAGTTGAGTAAACTGGGCCAGAGAGATTAAGTAACTTGTTTGAAGTTACGCAACTGAAAGAAGTAAAGCTGTCCTAGATGCCCTGTCTTCTCATCTCTAGTCTAGTGGATTCTCAACAAGACATTTAAGACTCTCAAAGTATTCTTGTGAATCAAATGGAGAAATGTGATGTAACTAGAACACTCAGGCTGCTTCCTAGCAATTTGAAGAATGTTGATGAATGATGAACAAATCTGTGGCATCTGCAAAGAAAATCTTTATTGGGAAGCCACAGGGCTCTGTCCTTGGCCTTTGTCTCCTAAACAATTTTATCTTCCACTTGAGTGAAGACAAAGATGATACACTTATTAAATTTTTAGATGCCATAAACCAATGAGAATATTAGATGACATAAAAGTAAAGTATCTTGGGATATAAAATATCTTGGCAGGATAAGGGTGGGGAAGGTAGACTGGAGCCAAAAGGAGAGATTTAGTTAGATAAGTGAGAAATTCAGTATTTAGAGAGGGAAATACATAGTTGGGATGGGGCACCTGTAGTAAAGCATGTGACTCTTGGTCTTGGGGTTGTGAGTTCAAGCCCCATGCTGGGGAGTAGAGATTACTTAAACTAACAAGCATAGGATAAGGAAGACATGGTTCTACAGTTGGGAAATGACCCAGGGGACAAACCTATTGTTGGTCATCAATGTGAGCAGACTTCCAGAAAGGTCCACAGACATAGAAGTGGCACTGACAGAACATTCACGTTGATTGAAATAGTATATATGAGATAGACAAGGAAGTCTGAAAATGGCACTGCCTGATAGGAAAATTAGCAACAGTGTAGAGGTAACAGAGACTCAGTGTCTCAAATTTGCCCAAACCACAACTACAGTATTGGTTCCAGTTCTGGGCACCATCCTTGGAGGAACCTGAGCTACCTGGAAGGTGTTCAGAAAATGATGATGAGGGTGATGACAATCTCCAAACCTTGCCAGTGGTGGAAATAATTTCCCAGGGGAAGAAAGCCATTCACTGAACAGAATTCATTTTTTTATCAGCTTAATTGAAATATAATTTATGCATAATAAAGTACATCCATTTAGGCGTGCCTGTGTGGTGCAGGGGAGTGAGTGTCTGACTTGGTTTTGGCTCAGGTCATAACCTGAGGGTCTTGAGATTGAGCCCCGTGTTGGGCTCCACACTTGGTGCAGAGTCTGCTTGAGATTCTCTCTCACCTTTTCCCTCTGTTCCTCCCTAATCCCTCCACCCCCACTCCCTCTCTCTTTAAAATAAACTAATTAATCTTTTTTCTTTTTTTAAGAGTACCGCCATTTAAAATATATGGTTTGGTGAGTTTTGACATTTGTATATACCCATGAAAGCACTAGCACATTAAAGATGGGAATATTTTCTTTACTCCCCAAAGGTTCTTCATACTTCTTTGTAGTTCATTATCTCTTTACCCCAAGTCCAGGCAACCACTGATCTCCTTTCTGTCACTACAGATTAGTGAAGATTTTCTGGAATTTTATATAGTA
Source organism: Taxidea taxus jeffersonii (assembly GCA_003697995.1). NCBI lineage: Eukaryota > Metazoa > Chordata > Mammalia > Carnivora > Mustelidae > Taxidea > Taxidea taxus. The sequence goes on along the minus strand of ML108900.1, from coordinate 199,147 downwards.
AAAAGAATAGAAAAGGACAACTCTTGTGACTGGCTTCTTTAACTCAGCATGAAGATTTTGAGGTTTATACATGTTGCTTATCTATCAAGAGTTCATTGCTGAGTAGTATTCCCTTGTATGGATATACCACACGTTTTGCTTCTGTTTGTGGACATGTGGGTTGTTTCCAGTTTTTGGCTATTTTGAACAAAGCTGTTATGAACATTCATGTTACAAGTTTCTGTGGAAAAATGTTTTCATTTCTTTTGGGTAGCTACCAGGAGTGGAATGGCTGGTTATATTGGACATACAGTTCCACTAGGAACTGAATGAACAAGAGAGAGGTTCCCAGATGCCATGGAGCTCATATTCTAGTTAAGGGAAGGAGTCAGTAAAACATGTAAACAGATAGGATAAGTTTAGAAAGTGATTAATGATAAAAGGACCATAAAACGGAGTAGGTGAAGAGTGACTCAGAAGCATCTCTTTTAACTAGAATGACAAGAAAAGATCTCTCTGTAAAGGTGACACAGGAGTTGAGCTAATTCCTGAATGTTGGGGAGACAAGCAGTGTATGAAGATTTGGGGGAGTGAATTCCAGGAACTGGGACCTGCCAGCGCAAAGTCTTTGGGAAATGAAAGATGGATGAATTAAGGGTGTAATAGTTGTCTCCAGATATCTGGCAAATAATCAGGAAGAAAAGAGATTACACTTATTCTCTGAAATGTCAGTCATAAATATAACCAATGAGTGAAAGTTAGATGGAAAAAAGTTTTGGTTTTGTCTAACCTTTTAATAGTGGGACATTGAGGGATTGGAAAATGGTCAAGTTCTAAGTTCTTTTTGGTTGTTGTTGGGGCTTTTTTTTCTTTTACCTTTCTGTATAAAGACATTTCCTAGGAATGTGAATAACAATTACGACTAGATAGAACTGAAACCAAACTTGTGACTTTGGTCTCTCAAGCAAATTATGAGGAAATACAAATCTAGATTATAAACAAACTGTAGTAATTTGCACTAATTTGTAAGGCAATTGATTTCTTTTTCCTATTAAGTCTGGGTTTAACAACAGGCACTCAGAAAACATTCAAGTATTCCTTGAAAGGCTGGGATAGGAAAGATGTGTTTTCTTCCTTCAGTCAAATGACATCTTCTATAGTCAGTGTATACAAAGCGTGAGCACATGTTAAAAATAAACATGAGGGGGCCGCCTGGGTGGCTCAGTGGGTTAAGCCTCTGCCTTCCGCTCGGGTCATGATCCCAGGGTCCTGGGATCGAGTCCCGCATCGGGCTCTCTGCTCCGCAGGGAGCCTGCTTCTCCCCTCCCCTCTCTGTCTGCCTCTCTGCCTGCTTGTGTGATCTCTGTCAAAAAAATAAAATCTTTAAAAAAAAAAAAAATAAACATGAGGGGGATTCTCCAGCATTTACCTGCCTCTGTCCATTTAAAAGTAATAAGAGTGATTTCAAATGATACCCACCAGGGTTTTCACCCAGATAAAACATGCAATTGTACAACTGGAAAATGTGTTAGAGGACTAAGTTATGTCATTAATTGTTAATTATTGTGCAATCTTAAGGACAATAAAGCAACAGAAGGAGAAGGAGGCAGAAAAAGAGGAAGAAGGAGAGAGAGAAGGAGAAGGAATAAACATCCCACTGTCAAGAAACTGTTGCTTTCATTCTTCATGATCTCCTTCAGCCCTTGCCTATATGCTTCTGGAATTGCCAGGTAAGAGTGCAGGCACAATTTTCATATTACATAACTTTGTGGCATTTTAACTCAATAAAGCATATCATTAACTAACAGTTTCTTAAGTAAAAGAGTAGTATATGTAGGGTCATTAGCAGAGGAACTTAGTGGCAGTTTTTATGCCATGGAAGGGGCACAAAAGGGATAGGAGTGAGACACAACTCCCCAAGAGGGGGTCTTCAAGCTGTTGTCTGTGGTTCCCTGTCACCTCCTGGAAATGTGGTATGGGCTACTTTCTAGCCCTTGTCATCCTCAAGGTCCTCAATTTGTGCTAGAAGACGGGTCACTTACTTGGAGCAGAGCATGGCTGTTCTCCATGAAGCTGTCAGGGAATATAATCTTTATTGAGATATTATTCATAGTTCGTCACATTCGCCCTTTCAAAATATGCCCCTCAGTGGTTTTAGTGCATTCACAGAGTTGTGCAACCATCACCACTGTCTAATTCCAGAACGTTTTTTTTTTTTAAAGATTTTATTTATTTATTTATTTATTTGACAGAGATCACAAGTAGGTGGAGAGGCAGGCAGAAAGAGAGAGAGGAGGAAGCAGGCTCCCTGACAAGCAGAGAGCCCGATGCGGGGCTCGATCCCAGGACCCTGGGATCATGACCCGAGCTGAAGGCAGAGGCTTTAACCCACTGAGCCACCCAGGCGCCCCTCCAGAACGTTTTAATAACCCCAGGAAAATATCCCTTGCCCATTAGTAAGGGATTTCTTCCGGGGGTAATTAGCAGTCCATTAGCCGTCACTTCTCATTCTTTCCATTTCTGACTAATCTACTCTCTGTCTCTATGGATCTGCCTATTCTGGAAATCTCATGTAAGCGGAATGATACAGTACGTGTTCTTCTGTGATCGACCTTTCATTTTGCATAAGGTTCATTAGTATTGTAGCACGTGTCCCGACTTTCCTCCTTTTTATGGCCGAATACTACTCCATTGTATGGCTATACCAGTGAGTGTAATCTTGAACTCACTGTCACTCTTCATTTAGCAACAATAAGCTAGGCCCTTGGAAAATGGGTGAAATATTCAAATATATTTGTGAGGACAACACTGGAATTGTGCTGTAAGGGCAAGCAATGAAATGAAAGCTATCTATTCAGACTATCAAATATAGTCATAAAATCACACATCTCTAAAAGTGTGATTCACTCAAAGTTGCAAAAACAATATAAATTATATATATATAATGTGTAGTTTTTAGTTTTATTTTCCCAGACAGAATTAAAATCAAACCTTTTCCTCCCCACCCCAAACATTATTTACTATGAAATATTTGTTCTTGTTTTAAGTGGATTTCCTTTAATAAAACTTTTTTCCAGTTCTAGTTCTCTCTAATTTCAAGGACCCAAATGCTAACAGTAATTGTTTCTAGGTGGTGAGCTTATGAGTGATTTTTTTTAAAGATTTTATTTATTTATTTGACAGACAGAGATCACAAGTAAGCAGAGCAGTGGGCAGAGAGAGAGAGAGGAAGCAGGCTGCCTGCTGAGCAGAGAACCCAATGTGGGGCTCGATGCGGGGCTCCATCCCAGGACCCTGGGATCATGACCTGAGCTGAAGGCAGAGGCTTTAACCCACTGAGCCACCCAGGCGCCCCCTTATGAGTGATTTTAATTTCCTCTTTTCATTCGTCTCTGTTTCCCTCAACAGACATGCTTTGTATTTGTAAATAAGAGGGGGGAGGAAAAAAAATAGGCTGAGAGAAACAATTATGGATGTTCTTCTGCAATATGTGCAGTCTGTTTCCCCAGAGTGCATTCTTTGATTAAGCCAGAGGGTGGGTTGCATTTATTTTGGTGTCCTAACCTGTGTTAAAGAGTATTCTAAGAATATCCTCATTTAAGTGGTTGCTGCATTTATTGAAGGATATCATTGGGACTGTCATTTACTACATTTTACAGGTTCCTCTTGATAAAGATCTGTAGGAGAAATCTCTCTCTCTCTCTCTTTTTAAAGATTTTATTTATTTATTTGAGAGAGAATGAATGAGTGAGAGAGAAAAAGAGAGAGAACATGAGTGAGGGGAGGAGCAGAGGGAGAAGACTCTCCCTCCCTCAGACTTCCTGCTGAGCTGGGAGCCCGACATGGGTGGGACTCAGTCCTGGGACCCTGGGATCATGACCTGAGCCAAAGGCAGACAGTTAACTGACTGAGCTACCCAGGTATGCCTATCATTAGGTGTCTTATGGAGGCACCAGGGTGGCTCAGTTGGTTAAGTCTCCAACTCTTGATTTCAGCTCAGGTCATGATCTCAGGCTTGTGAGATGGAGCCCCGTGTCAGGCTCCATGCTCAGTGCAGAGGCTGCTTGTCCCTTTCGCTCTGCTTCTCCTTCCTCTCTCTTTCTCAAAGAAATAAATCTTTTTTAAAAAGTGTCTCTTATGGTTTGCCTCCCCCTCTCTCTTTCTCTCCTTTTTCCCCCTTCCCACATGTCATCTGTTTTGTTCCCTAAACTCCACATATGAGTGAAATTATATGGTATTTGTCTTTCTCTTACTGGCTTATTTTGCTTAGAACAATACTCTCTAGCTCCATCCATATTGTTGCAAATGGTAAGATCTCATTTTTTTGATGGGTGAGTAGTCGCTCAATGCATAGATATGCAGTGGAATATTACATATAGATAGTATATATACATATATATGTGTGTATATATATACTACATCTTTATCCATTCATCAGCTGATGGACACTTGGGCTCTTTCCATAGTTTGGTTATTGTTGATAATGCTGCTATAAACATCTGGGTGCATGTACCCCCACAAATCTGTATATTTGTCTCCTTTCCATAAATACGTAGTAGTACAATTGCTGGATCACAAGGCAATTCTTTTTTTTTTTTTTTTTTAAGATTTATTTATTTATGTGACAGACAGATCACAAGTAGGCAGAGAGGCAGGCAGAGAGAGAGGAAGCAGGCTCCCTGCTGAGCAGAGAGCCTGACGTGGGGCTTGATCCTGGGACCCTGAGATCATGACCTGAGCCCAAGGCAGAGGCTTTAACCCACTGAGCCACCCAGGCGCCCCTCACAAGGCAATTCTATTTTTAACTTTTTGAGGCACCTACATACTGTTTTCCACGCTCATGCACTGCATGTATTCAAGTATTTGCTTGAATACTTGTTTTTAATTCTTTGGGGTCTATACCTAGGAGTGAGACAAATGAATGCTGATCATATGGTTATTTCTGTGTTTAACTTTTTGAGACATCTCCAAACTATTTCCATAGCAGCTGTACTATTTTATATTCCCACCAGCAACGTACAAGTGTTCCAATTTCCCACATTCCCACCAACAGATGTTATCTTCTGTTTTCTAAAAAGATTTGTTTATTTATTTGAGAGGAGAGGGGCAGAGGGAGAGGGAGAAAAGCTCAAGTAGACTCCCCACTGAGTGCAGAGCCTGCCATGGGGCTTGATCCCACAACCCCAAGATCATGACCTGAGCCGAAACCAAGAGCTGGATGCTCAATGGACTGAGCCACCCATGTGCCCTCCATTTTTATTATAGCCGTTCTAACAGATATGAAATGCTTCTTCTTTGTGTATTTTTGGGATGCTTTTTATTTCATCTAACAAAAAGGGATACTTCTTTGTCAGTAAATTAGAGGTTGTCATAATGTTGTTTTCAGGAAGATTAGCTTTTCATTGTGATTTTGATTTGCATTTCCATGATGACCAGTAATGTTAAGCATCATTTCATACACTTGCTGGTATTTGTCTATCTTCCTTGGAGAAATGTCTATTCAGATCCTTTCCTCATTTTTAAAGATTTTTATTTATTTATTTGTCAGAGAGAGAGGGAGAGAGAGCGAACGAGGAGAGGGAGAAGCAGACTCCCTGCCGAGCAAGGAGCCCGATGTGGGACTTGATCCCAGGACTCTGGGATCATGACCTGAGCCGAAGGCAGCTGCTTAACCAACTGAGCCACCCAGGCGTCCCCTTTTCCTCATTTTTAAATTGGGTCATTTGTCTTTTTTTTACTTAGATATAAAGGGTTTTTTAAAAAAATATATATTCTAGATACACAAGTCCCTTATTAGATATATGACTTGCAAATATCCTCTTGTATTCTGTCAGTTGGCTTTTAGTTTTTTAATGATGGACTTTGAAGTACTAAAACTTTAAATTTTGACGAAGTCCAATTTATCGATTTTTTTCTTTTGTTATGTTTTGGTGTCATATCTAAGAAACCATTGCCTATTCCAGTATCACAAAGACCTACTCCTGTGTTTTCCTTTGAAAACTTTCAGAGTTTTAGCTCTTACTTTTAGGTTTTTGATCCAGTTGAATTAATTTTGTACGGTGTGAGGTAGGGGGTCTAAATTCATTCTTTTGCATATAGATATCCAGTGTCCCAGTACCATTTGTTGAAAAGACTATTCCTTTCCAATTGAATGGTCTTTCACCCTAGTAAAAAAATCAATTAGCAGTAAACATGAGGGTTTATTTCTAGATTCTTGATTCTATTCCATTGGCCTATATGTCTTTCCTTATTCCATTACCACAATGTCATGATTACTATAGCTCTGTAATGAATTTTGAAATGGAGAAATGTGAGTCTTCCAACTTTATTCTTTTTCAGGTTTATTTTGGCCATTCTGGGTCTTTTGAATTTCCACATGAATTTTTAGGAACAGCTTGCCAATTTCTGCAAAGAAGTCAGCTGTGATTTTGACAAGGATTATGTCGAATCTGCAGATCAATTTGAAAATTATTTCCATCTTTTTTTATTTTTTATTTTTTATTTTTTATTTATTTGTCAGAGAGAGAGGGAGAGAGAGCTAGCGAGCACAGGCAGACAAAGTGGCAGGCAGAGGCAGAGGAAGAAGCAGGCTCCCTGCCGAGCAAGGAGCCCGATGTGGGACTCGATCCCAGGACGCTGGGATCATGACCTGAGCCAACTGAGCTCATGACATGACCAACTGAGCCACCCAGGCGTTCCGAAAATTATTTCCATCTTAACAATTTTTCCATCTTAACAATTTTTTTGTCTCTCCAAGATTTTATTTAAATTCCAGGTAGTTAACATACAATGTAATATTAGTTATTAGTTTTGAGTGTAGAATTTAATGATTCAACATTTTCATACAGTACTCAGTGCTTGTCACAAGCACCCTCCTTAATCCCCATCACCCATTTAACACATCACACCCCCACCCCAACCCCCCCATAACCATCAATTTTTTTCTCTGTAGTAGAGTCTGTTTCTTGGTTTTCTTCTCTTTTTTCCCCCATATTCATTTGTTTTGTTTCTTAAATTCTGCATATGAGTGGAGTCATATGGTATTTGTCTTTCTCTGGCTTATTTCATTTAGTGTAATACTCTCTGGCTCCACCCATGTCCTTGCAAATGGCAAGAGTTCAACAATTTTAAGTTTCTTAATCCATGAACATATGATGTCTTTCCATTTACATAGGTCTTCTTTTTTATTTGATTGATTGATTTTTAAAGATTTATTTGTTTGAGAGAAATTGAGAGAGAGAGCATGAAAGAGAGAGAGAGAGATTGAGCAAGCACACAAGCAGGGGGAAGGACACAGGGAGAGGAAGAAGCAGACTCCCTACTGAGCAGGCAACCTGATGCAGGACTTGGTCCCAGGACTCTGGGATTATGACCTGAGCCAAAGGCAGATGCTTAACTGACTGAGCCATCCAGGTGCCCCTGGTCTTCTTTTTTAAAAAAGATTTTATTTGTTTATTTGTTCATTTATTTATTTATTAGAGAGAGAGAGAAAGAGCAGGAGAGCATGATCATGAGCAGGGGAGGGGCAGAAGGAGAGGAGAGAGAGACTCTCAAACAGACCCTGAGCTGAGCATAGAGCCCAGCATGGGGTTCAATCCCATGACCCTGAGATCATGACCTGAGCCAAAATGAAGAGCTGGACACTCAACTGACTAAGCCACCAGGTACCCCTATGTAGGTCATTAATTCTTTCAAAGATGCTTGTAGTTTTTAATGTACAAGTCTTGTACTTCTTTTGTTTAGCCCTAATTATTTTATTCTTCTGGTGTTATTGTGAGTAGAATTCTTTTCTTTATTTCATTTTTGGTTGCTCATTGTAACTATTGTGTAGAAATACAATTATATATATATATATTTTTTTTAAAGATTTACTTATTTGAGAGAAACAGTGTGTGTGCAAGTGGGGCAAGGGGCAGTTATAGAAGGAGGGCAAAAGAAGCAGACTCCCTGCTGAGTGTGGAGCCCAAGGCAGAGCTCAATCTCATGACCCCAAGATCATGCCCTGAACCAAAATCAAGAGTGACTTAACTAACTGAGCTACCTGGTGCCCCACAATTTATATTTATACATTGATCCTATGTTCTGCAAACTAGCAGAACCTGTATTAGTTCTAATAATTTGTTTAGTGGTTTCCTTAGGATTTCTATATGCAAGATCATATCATCAGTTAATAGGGTAGTTTTACTTCTTCCCTTCTAATCTGGATGGATGCCTTCTATGTCTTCTTCTTGCCTAATTGCCTTGGTTATAGTGGCCTGCACTATGTTGAATAGAAGTGGGGTCTTGTTCCTCATGTTAGGGGAAAAGCACCCAGTCTTTTACATTAAGTATGATGTTAGCTGTGGGTTTTATGTAGATGCACTCTATCTGGTTGAGTAAATTCCCTTCTGTCCCTAGTTTGGTAAGTGTTTTTATCATGAATTTTGTCAAATGCTTTTCTGCATCTATTGAGAGGATCCAGTGCGGTCTGACCTTTATTCTATCAGTGGGATATATTTTGGATGTTTTGTATGTTAAGCCAATCTTGCATTCATGGGATAAATCCTACTTGGTCATTTTGTATAATCCTGCAAGACCAATCTAAGCCTCTAAATTTTTCTTTTCAAAGACAGAAGAATTAAAAAGTGAATATTTTCATTATAAACATAGTTATTAATATTACAAGTAAAATTCAGGAGTGCTTGGGTGGCTCAGTCAGTAAGCATCTGCCTTTGGCTCAGGCCATGATCCCAGAGTTCTGGGATCAGGCCCCACACTAGACTCCCTGCTTGGAGGGAAGCCTGCTTCTCCCTCTCCCACTCCCCCTGCCTGTGTTCCCACTCTCGCTGTGTCTCTCTCCATCAAATAAATAAATAAAATCTTTAAAAGACATATTACAAGCAAAATTCAGCATAGGGATCTCTAAAATAGTTGGCATCTTTAGATATTAGATCATTCCATTTCCAAAAATATTATTTGTATATAACCTTCCAGATAGGGCTCACCTATGGTTATAAAATGAGAAAAATGGGAAAGCTAATATTTGGATTTCTTTTAGAGGTAAAACTCTGATCTAATTATTGACAATTAGCCAACTCTGTCCATAATTTATTCATTTAGCAGAAATATGCAAATATAGTATTTTTGCTTCCCTCAAGCCTGTTCAGAGGAAGAGAAACCCTTGGGTTAGAAACTACAAACATCTTTTTTTTTTTTTTTTTTTTTGTCAGAGAGAGAGAGAGAGAGCACAGGCAGACAGAGTGGCAGGCAGAGGCAGAGGGAGAAGCAGGCTCCCTGCCAAGCAAGGAGCCCGATGTGAGACTCGATCCCAGGATGCTGGGATCATGACCTGAGCCGAAGGCAGCTGCTTAACCAACTGAGCCACCCAGGCGTCCCACTACAAACATCTTTTGAAATAAATTTTACTGATGGAATTCCAGTGACTTTTATTATATCTTTATTTTGGTTAGTTAGTTCCTCTGCTTTTGCACTAACTTAGATGTTTGGAAATAATATCGCATTGTTCCAACAATCTGGCGGGCATGGAATTTTCAGACAAGGAGACATTTATGGCCAGCTAAGGCAGGACAATCACTGTTCTGAATCTTGAGGTTTCAAGTTAGATATAGAGACTATAACAGATTCTTTTTACTCTTGGCTCGGTGTTAAAGACTTGGAGCAGATTCCAATTTGCACTGGTAGTCTTTTGTTGAACAGTTCAACTTTTATGATATGTGAAGGTTGAAATAATCCACTGGCTTCTACAAAACTTTTAAAATAGCTCAGGTTTTGTTTTTTGTTGTTAGATTGTTGCAAAGGGAACACATAAGGGTTTGAATATATTTGGATGTCTTCATTTAATGAGCTAAGGAAAGTTTAGAGCAGAGTTAGAGGAGGATTTGCTATGGTTCACAAAATTCTGACCAATTTTAAGTCACACAATTACTTCCAAACTTCTCTTTCACCAAACTGTTACTAGAATCACTAACAAGCAAACTGGAAGATCAGCCTCACTCTGTGCCAGTGAGGTCAGTAAAAAACATTATGTGGCTCAAAGGAAGCAGGAGAGTGGGGCACCTGGGTGGCTCAGTCGGTTAAACGGTTAAACGTCTGTCTTTGGTTGAGGTCATGAACCCAGGATCCTGGAATCTAGTCCTACATTGGAGCTCCTCACTTGGGGGGAGTCAGCTTCTCCCTCTGCCTCTCCCGCTTGCTCACGATCTCTCTCTCTCTCTTTCTCAAATAAATAAAAATCTTAAAAGAAGAAGAAAAAAAAAGGAAGCAGGAGAGTGTTATCCCCCAAGCCCCAAGGGCATATTTGTGGGTATTGACTGTATCTAACTGCTACCCATCTTCCGTCAGAGAGACCAGGCTTGCCCTTCCTCTTCTCATTCACACCAGTTAAAAATAAATGTAACCAACAGGAAATACCAGATAACATCTTGTTCACTCTTTCAGAAATTATTCACTGAAGGCATAGGATGTGCCAGAGCATAGGACACATCTATGAACCAGATGTGTGCTTGCCCTGATGGAGTTTGAGGTATTTTACTAGAAAAGATAAACAAAAAACATGATGACAACTATGCCTCTATAAATATTTAATATAAAAATAAAATTATTACAAATCATAGTACTCTTTTATAAGATCCATGAAAGAAATATACCATGGTCTGGGATAGAGAATATCAAGGAACCACCTTCATTGTATGAGGTGGTCAAGGAGGCATCTCTGAGGAAGAGGTATGTTAGCTGAGATCTGTGGGACAGGGAGTTAGTCATTTAAATGAGTTAGTCATTTAAAAAGTAGGGTGTATGAGGCACAAGGGTCGCTCAGTGGGTTAAGCCTCTGCCTTCGGCTCAGGTCATGATCTCAGGGTCCTGGGATCAAGACCCGCATTGGGCTCTCTGCTTAGGGGGGAGCCTGCTTCCCCCCTCTCCCCCCGCCTGCCTCTCTGCCTGCTTGTGATCTCTCTCTCTTTGTCAAATAAGTAAATAAGTAATCTTTAAAAAATAATAAATAAACATGGCTTTCTCAAAAAGATTAAAAAAAAAGTAAAAAGCAGGGTGCAGAGCTCTAGAGAGAAGGAACAATGCATGCAAAGGCCCTGAGCCTGGAGCAAGACTCACCTGTTACAGGAACTAGAGCAGTCCAGCCTGGCTGGAGGGTAGTAAGCAAGAGAGATGGCAGCAGAGGGCAGTGAGCAAGAGAGAATGACATCTAAGATTAGTAGGAAGCTAGATTATGTTCAGCTCTTTTAAGCAACTCTACTAGTTTGCTAGGGCTTGTAGGATATGTGTTTTGTTCCCTATACCACTAAGCAGTTACCTCAGTTCTGAACTGTTTATCTGGAGGTAACACCACCAGATCCTACAGGTTCAGGGCTCAGTCTTATAAGACTGCCCAATCCCTTCATCCTCTAAATGCCAACTGCCAAAGTCCTAGTGGTCAATTGTGCTTCTGACCAACATGACTATAGATCAGAGGTTTGAATGACCCCCTCCTTTGGTTCAATTAACTTAGAGTGGCTAGAGTGGCTCATAGAACTCAGAGAAACATTTTACTGACTAGAACTCTGGTTGACCAGGAAAGCATATCACTCAGGAACAGTCAGATGGAAAAGAAGTGTAGGGCAAGTTATGGGGGTAGGGCACGGAGAGTGCCTACTGTCTGGGTGTACCACTTTTCCCAAATCTCCATGTGTTCATCAAACTGGAAGCTCTCTGAACGTGGTCCTTTTGAGGTTTTATGTAGACTTCATTACTTAGGCACAATTGATTGAACCATTGGCAGTTGGCATCATTTTAACTTAATTACTTCTTTAAAGGCTTATCTTCAAATAAAGTTACATTCTGAAATACTGGGGTATTAAAACACAAGAAAACAGGCCCCAAATGGAATTGCTTGTGCTAAGCCTCACATCACCAAACCAAGACTTAATTACAATTTCATCTCTCCCAGAAATGGAAATTTAGACGAATCAGCAATTGCCTGAACAGCACTAGTTAGGCGATTTGCCTGATAGGTACCCCCTCCCCTACTGCCATCTCCTAAATGAAAGTAACCTTGTAACAACCAACTGCCTTAATGCCTAGTATAACCTCCTTGTTCCTGCTCCCTTATGGCTATGAAAGTCATTTTGTGCAGCAACTCAGGGTTCTTTTCTATATTCTAGATTGAATGCTGCCCAATTTGAGTTGATTTTTGCTTAAATAAACTCAAAAGTTTTAATATGCCTCAGCTTATATCTTAACAGGGGGTTAGGGCTTCAACATATGAATTTTGGGGAGCACAATTCAGTCCATAACAGCATAACTGTAGGGATTTCAGATTTGCACTTAAGAGCAGTAGAAAACCATTAAAGAGTTTGAGGCAGGGGCTATGCTGAAGGGGATGTGACAGATGGTTCTACATAAAAATTTTTTGCCAACAAAAGTTTGTTTTTTGCTCAAGGCATCAATGTGTTCAGTCAAAAATGCAAACGGACTGGTTCTCCTGGCTCAAGGGGTAGCTATGTGACAATGTTACAAGTGGCTAATGGATATAATTTGGAGGTCTACTGAGTGGAATTTAATAGTCTCAGCTCCTTTGCCCTATGCTCTTTCTTCTTTTTCCTATCTTGGAAAAGGATACAATACCTGGAGATGCAGCGGCCATCTTGCAACCATGAGGATGAAGGTTTATGCCAAGGATATAGAGCAGGCACATAGAGGGGGCTTGGTTTTCAGATGACACCTTTGAGCAGCTATGTAAGGTCTAGTAGAATCCCCCCTACACTTTTTTGCTATGTGAGAACAATCCCCTGATTGTTTAAACCACTGTGGTAGGGATTCCTGTTACAGCTGAATGCACTCCTGATACAGAGAGCTGGACCAGAAGAAGGAATGCCAGTGTGGAGGTCTGGACCAGAGTCCAGACCAGAGATAACAAGGACTTGGATTAGAATGGCAGACTGAGAGCAAAGTGGACAAATTCCAGATATAAGGTACATTGCCTGAGCAGCCCCCATGTGGACACCAAGGATTTTCCTTTACTTATTCAGGGCCATGAGCCCAAATGTGCTTTATTTGGTCTTCTCTTAAAGTCTTGTAGCATGTGCAACCTCAGTAAACATTTTTGGTGTGCCTACTTTGTGCTGCTCTTGTAGTTTTGAGGCATTTTTCCCTGGCTACACAAATGTACATTGACCAATTCTTCCTGGGAAGTCAGTGGTTTTCAAACATTATTCCATAATCCACAGTAATAAATATATTTTCTATCATGGCCAGAACACACGTAACTGGAAAAAAAGATATATATATATAAAACTTTATATCACATATACATACATATATATATCATACACACATACATGCAGATATATAGCTGAAAAAGAAGCTTTACAAAGCAATGATCAAAATATGTGCCACACACTCTATTCTATTAAATTAAAAAAAAAGATTCTGGTCATATACACCTCCCACTAAATTTGCTTTTATGATCCAGTGAGGAGTCAAGAATCATAGTTTGAAAACTTGATCTAAATTATTGTTTTGACATTCATTCTTTACCACCTAGTGACATCTCTTGCATTGACTTTTCATGCCACTATCTTGTCTTACCATCTGAACCAAAACCTTGTTTTTGTCTCTGTCCATCAAGAGCCATGCAATATGGAATTTGGGGTCTCCTTGATACTATAAACATGATAAACCATTCTTTCCATTTGTCAGGGGTTGGGTAGGGTATAGAATTTAAGGAAAATAGGAGTCTCGTTCCCAACAAATGCTTCGGGCTGCTGTCCACATTTCTCTTTATTAATCTCCCTCCTTTTAGGACTCAATATTGTGATTATATCAAACCTTGGATTTTTGGTGACTTTCAGAGTATTGAATGCATGGACTGGTGGGTTTGGTAAGGTGACTCACCCTAAGTGGCCAGCAGGATAAAGCTGGGGCAGAAGGGTATTCCTCTAACTGGGAGACTTCAAGAAAACTAAGAGAAAAGGGCCATGGCAAGGAGACAGGGGTAGGGATGTTTGTGGGCAAGTTTGTCACACTATCCTTGGAGTGGCCCATCTGTGTTTGAAGTGTTGGAGCGACCAAAGGCTTGGGAGGTCTGGGGAGGTTTCCTGGAACACGTGTCCTTGCACAAGCTAGTGACCACGAGACAGAAAACAGCCCTATTTCTTGAGCAAAGTTCACTCTTCCTGTCTCATTTTCTCTGTATTTACTGTCTTTATTTATTAACAGGAGACATAACTGTCTCCTTGGCTTCTGAGTACCCCCACTCTGTGGGTGGGGAATGGAAATCTCAGACTTGGCATTCCTGGCTCACAGGAGCAAGACCTGGCAGGCAGGCTGTTGCTTCCTGTCCCTTTGGCTCAAGGGAGGGTCCAGCTGCTCTTGGGAGAGCCATCATTTGTTGCCTGCTAAGAAATTGCTTTTCCAATAAAAAGAACAAGGCAGCTTTAATTTGGCAATCTGGAAGAGGCTCCAAGATACACTGATGAGTGAAAAAAGTCAAGTGTGAGACAGTGTGTATAACATGCTAGCTAACCTCAGGAGGAGAAGATGGGAGGATATTTATTAGTAAATGCATATTTGCATTTTTGTAGAATATCTCCGCCAAGAACACACAGCAGACTAGAGCTGGGATGTTTGAGGAGAACTAGGCATGGGAGAGACTAATTTTTCATGTATATCCTTTCTGCATTTTGAATCTTTTATCATGTACATGTTTTAACCTATTCAAATAAATTATTCCCAATCAAAGCAATCTATGAGGCCCCTGAAAGTGATAGTTATGAAACATGTATGATAACATGTTTAAAGTCTCATTTTAAATTAACCATTATGGGTATGTATAAAACAAACAAAAGTAACAATAAGCAGACTCCCTGTGTATTTAGAAAAAGACTGGAAGGAGATACACCATAAGTTTAATGGAGGTTTCTGAAACTATAGGCATTTGCTCTTTTTTCCATTATTTCCAACTTTTCTTGTATCTTTTATTTTATAAGGGCAAAAAATTATTTATATATATAAATACATATATAATATATATATTATTATATTATTTATATATTATTGGTAGGTCTGTACTAACTGACATTTTGTTACTTGTTTTATGGTTATAACTGAGAAAATAAGTTGTTTTTCCTTGTAAGATTGCAGCAACTGAGCTGTCGGAGGGGTGACCTGTCCCCATGGTCTTGACTCCCTTTGTGGCATGAAGGGTTCCACATGGACTAGGAGGAGGCTGAGGTGAGAGGCAGAGGGCAGGGTCAAACAATGAGAAAGACGGGAAGATTTCAGCTGCCTCCCACCTGAGGAACTGTCTTCGCCTTCATCACCTTGATCCAGTGTGGGTCAGGGGTTCCTGCTTCTCTACACACATACTTCTTAAAGCTCTCCCTCAACAGTGCTCTCAGTCGTAGGATCACTGACTTCTCTAAGTTCTTTGTAGTTCCTAGCTCATACTTTCATACGTAACTCCTATACTGCCTAGCAGTATCTGTTTTGATTCTCCACCTCTGGGTGGGTCTCCACCTGTAGGTCTGTCCCTGCCTATGCTAAAAGTCTCATGTTATCACCTGCCCCCTAGGGCACCTAGTGCATTCAGTGGGTTTGAATTATTCATGTAGCTCCCCTACCCCAACAGCCCTACTTCCTGCTGTGTACTCTTCTTCTGTTAACAGCAATCCCACCCACCCAGGGGTCTCACGGCCCACCAGCCTTTAAGTCTTCCAGCCTTTTGTCCAGGCCATCATTTCATTTATTTATTTTTAAAAGATTTTATTTATTTATTTATTTGACACATACACACGGATCACAAGTAGGCAGAGAGGCAGGCAGAGAGAGGAGTGGGGAAGCAGGCTCCCTGTTGAGCACAGCCCCATGCAGGCCTCGATCCCAGGACCCTGGGATCATGATTCGAGCCAAAGGCAGAGGCTTTAACCCACTGAGCCATCCAGGCGTCCCATCACTTTATTTTTTATTCATTTTTAATTTTTAGGTAGGCTCTATGCCCAACATGGGGCTTGAACTCATGAGATGAAGAGTCGTATGTTCTACCAACTGAGCCTGCCAGGCACCCCATCCTATCTATCATTTCAAAATGAAAGTCTCACCTAGCAGCTCTCCTACTTAAATACTCCCAGCAGAGCTCCATTCACATAAAATCCAAATTTCTTGTGTGGTAGAACAGGTTCTTCAGAGTATGTTCCCAGCTTGCCTCTCTGGCCACATCCCCTACCACTGCCTAAGTTATCCCAGCCTTCAGCTTCTTAATGTTCCTTAAACAAAATACATTCTCTCCAACTCTGTACTTTAGTACATGCTGTTTCTAATACTTAGTGATCTCCTACTCAACCTCATAGAATTACCTGAATTATCACCTCCTCGATGAAGCCTTCCCAGCTTCCCCAGGAGGTCTCTGCAACTCCCTTCTCTGTGTGCTTTGTCTAGGCCTTAATCCTTAATTCTTGCTACTACACAAGAACAAGGAGTATTATTTTCCATATCCCCTGTGCAGTCCCTGCACAATGCCCAGCACACAGTAGGGGCTCAAAACCTTGAATGGATTAATAAAAGGTTTGCATTTTTTCTGTATTGCCGGTATGTTATTCTGGTCCTCACATGTTGTCTAATCACTGCATGAGACAGAGCTGTGGCCAAAAGAAGCCATTAGGAAAGAAAAGTTTCCCTCACCAGTTTCTCTGGCTTTTTCCCTCAAGCACTTCCCCCTTATCTTTTCATCTGCGGACTGGTCAGTGTGGGTGGTGGTATGCATAATAAAACACCTATGCCTTTGATTTGATTCTGTTCTTAATTTTCATCCTACTCAACGCTGTTCTTTGTCAAGTTTTAATAAATGAGTGTGAATCCCCCTTGGCACCAGACTGCAAGTGGAGCAGGAGAACTGTATTACAGAGGAAAGGGGAAAATTGTGCTGTAAGGGAGATGCCTATCAGGCCTGGAAGAGAGCTGCCCACCCCCATCCTCTGGCTTTGATCTCCAGGGCTCCATTAGAACAAGGTATTAGCTTTAACCAGTTCTTTGTTTCTATACCAGGAATGTATGCCAAGGGGTCCCACTTAGAAGTAATAAAAAATAACAACAACAAATTGCTGTCAGAGTCAGACATATCACAACCTTATGAGATGGGCCCTTATCTAGCAGAGATAAGAGGCAGGAGCAGCTTTGGGTGTGATCTAAAAAAGGGGGAAGGAGGTAATCCTTGAGCCCCCCCTGGAGCGGCCCCCCTTGCGGACCAGAGAAGACCCAGACCCAGGGCTTTTCCATAGCGGCTGCTATCACCAGTCCTCCTCAGTGGGAGACCATTGTGTAGGCAGGGTGGGGACAGTGGGGTGGGAGCCACCATCCCAGAAGTGAACAATGCCAGTATACCAAAGGGCACTAGCCATCTCTAATCACTCCCTGGGTCCTCACCTCCCCCCTCCCCACGCCCCCAACGCACACACTCCTGGTCAGAGACATGTGCTCTTTGAGTCACTTTCTAATTCTGCTTCACTGGCGGGCTCAAGTACCAGGTTGCCATAGCCAGGACGGTGGTCCAATTTAACATATATTCTAGGGGCACCTGGGTGGCTCAGTGGGTTAATGCCTCTGCCTTCGGCTCGGGTCATGATCTCAGGGTCCTGGGATCGAGCCCCAAGTCGGGCTCTCTGCTCGGCGGGGAGCCTGCTTCTTCCTCTCTCTCTGCCTGCCTCTCTGCCTATTTGTGATCTCTGTCTGTCAAACAAATAAATACAATCTTTAAAAAAAAAACACATATATTCTATACTTACCTCTACGCACATACATGGGGTGGGAGGGAGAAAATGAGAGTAATATTAATTTTTCTTAACCCAAGATAACCCTTCAGCAGACAAACCACACCGATGTCCAAAGAACATGTCTTTTCTAGCCCAGCAAAGACCAGCGCTACTTGAGCTTCCTCTTTCATTCCTAAACATCTGACGATTCATCCCTTCTAACCACCTCCATTTCCTCATTACAAATCCTACTCATCTCTTTGTAGTGTGGCCCCTCCCCTACGTCTTTCCTGAGAAGGCACCAAGACTCCTCAGTCTCCTCAGACCCTATCCTGTTTTCCTCTGGGAGAAGAGTAGTGCCAGTCACTGAACAAGAGATCAGGGAAGATGGTTTCTCATTTATTGACTGTGAAACCTTGGTCACCTTTGCCCCTTTTGGGCACATCTTCTCCCCCTCCCCTGCCTATCTAAGGAGTTGCCAGGGTCCCACTGAGTCCAGCTCCTCGGGATCTCTCGAACCTCCACCAGCCCTCCTCATCCTCACTGCCCTGACAGAGCACAAAAGTGGGAGAGGCCATGCAGTTATCTGTCAATCCCAGCTTTTTTTATTTTATTTTTTTAAGATTTTATTTATTTATTTGACAGGGAGAGATCACAAGTAGGCAGAGAGGCAGGCAGAGAGAGAGGAAAGTAAGCAGGCTCCCCGCTGAGCAGAGAGCCCGATGCCGATGCTGATGCCGATGCCAGGTTCTATCCCAGGACCCTGGGATCATGACCTGAGCCGAAGGCAGAGGCTTTAGCCCACTGAGCCACCCAGGTACCCCTCAATCCTAGCTTTTAAACCAGGACCTTCTTCCTGTCTGCATTAACATAGCATTGAGTTGCTATGACAGTTATCACAAGCTGAGTGCCTTGAAACAACAGAAATGTATTGTCTCATAGTTCTGGAGACTAGAAGTCCAAAATCAAGGTGTTGGCTGAATAGTTTCCTTTTAGAGGCTCTAAAGGAGAATCTGTTCCATGCCATTCTCCCAGCTTCTGGTAGTTGCCAACCTTCCTGGGCATTCCTTGGTTTGTAGATGCAACCCTCCAGTGTCTGCTGGTGTCTTTACAGGGAGTTCTCCTCAGTGTGTGGAGAGCTCCGTGTCTGTTTTCTCATAAAGACAACAGTCATTGGATTTAGGGCCCACCCTTCTGCAGTATGACTTCATCTTAACCAATTACATCTGCGAAGAGCCTGTTTCCAAATATGGTCATGTTCTGAGGTTCCTACGGACATGGACTGTTACAGGATACTCTTCATCCCAGTGTACACTTTTCCCAGCTGTTTCATCTCACTCCACCCACACTTTCTCTTTGTCCCCCAAGGGGCCCCAGTTTCACTGTCTCCCGACTTCTGTGTCAGTCTTCTGTTGACTTCCAACTTTTCTATCCAGATTTGACCCCACAGTTGACGACCTGAACCTTACCACTCCTTCTTGCAACTTGCTGTTGCAAGAGTACTCCATACTCTGCCTCCACGGGGACACACAGGCTTCTCCCATTTGCTGAAGGAAATGGCATCCCATGAGGACTCTGGGGGCAGCCAGGTCTTCCATACCAATCAGCAGTCTTCAGGGATTCTTGCAAAATCTCGCCTCTCTCCCCAAACTCCACCAGACTGACACTTCTTTGGTCTCAGAAATGGACTCCCTACTTCATTGAGAAAATTGAAACATGGAGCTTCAAGGACCTGCACAGCCTGCTCCCTCTCTGTTTTACCTACATTTGCAACTAATCTCACCTCCACTCTCCAGTCACATGGTGATCTGGCCCCTCTGCTCAGGTCAGTCCAGGCCCCTTACAGCCCCCCTGGGAGCTTGGGCCTTCAGCCATCCCAGCTCTCTCCCTCAGCCAACACCCCTGCTCAAGTCATGTGTCTAAGAACATGCACCCTCCTCTCTCGGATCCTCTTTCTCTCTAGTTAATGCCTTTTTTCTCTCTCTCTCTCTTCTCCGTATACCTCCCCCAACTCCCAGAGTCTCTCTCTCTCATTAGCTAAGCTGCTTGAATAATAAAAACAGCCTCCCTTCCCATTTCTCAGATGCCATTTGTTTCATGGAGTATCCCCAGGCCCCTCAGCAGGATGTAGTCACTCCTCCCTCCCTCCTTCCTCTAAAACCCAAAGCTCTGTTTGTCCCTCTCCTGTTTGGTGTCATGCTATCTTCCAGATTCAGAGCAGGGTGAGTGTTTCAGGCGCTGGATAACTCTTTGTGGCACACGTAAAGGCTATGAAGGCTGTGGGTTCTGGGCCACACTGTGTTCCTTTAGGCCCAGTTAAAATGTTCCTTTTCCTCTGTGTGGCTGGAGGAATGGAGTGGGCCTCATGGGCTGAGGGAGACAGAAACTAAACAGAACAAGTAAACAGACTCTGTTTCCCAGGATGTCCTCCCTGGGGCTGCCACTGCTGCTGCCTTCCGTGTGGTTACTTGGGCAGGGGAAGGGGGGAAGAGGGCTGAGAAGGCCGCACTCCCATTGATGCCAATACTCTGCTTACCTCCCTTCTGACCTGATGTACATATGTGCAAGCTGGTATAGAAAGCGTGCATTTCCCTTCACGTGTGGCTTTGTGGGCTCAGTCTTTGCCAGCCCACCCGCAGAGCACAGCAGTGGGACAACCTCTTCTCTCCACATCCAGGTCTCTGCAGTATTCTCTGGGGCCATAGTCCCCACCGATCATAAAACACGTAACACACGTGAGGCTCTGAGGTACATGTCTCATATGCCACTTCCTCTAGTCCTCGCAGCAACCCAGTGAGGTAGGTACTGTTCCCATTTTACAGTTGAGACATTAAGACATAAAGAGGTTAAGTAACTTGCCTAGAGTCCTACTGTTGTTCATGGCAGAACACTCCCCAAGCCCCGGGCTGGATGAGGCCAGAGCCCATGCTAGTATCAACTACTCTAGCCTGCCTTCTGTTCTCCAAAAGTGAACCTTGTTCTCAGTTTTCACCTGATCTCACACCTAATGTTTCTGGGGTGCCTAAAAGCTGTGAGGTGACTGAAGGACATAATTCTGCCTCTTCCCCTGTGGCTCGCCCATGAGCTCTCTTCCGTTATCCATCACAGAAACACATGAGGGGTGTAGGTAGAAGGGAGGGTGATTAAAAGGAGGGCAACAGATGTGAACTCTTATGAGATTCTGTCCTACTTAACTAAGGACAGGATCCGAGCTATGTTCTTCCCATTTTCATATCTCTAGAGCCCATGACTACGTGCTAAGTGAGGAAAGAAACTTATTCTTGATCAAAATCTACAAGCAGATTCTTTTGCCTGGTGGTGAAAGGCATGGCAGGAGCCAATCCCCATCTTGACTCTCTCCCTTGGCATTATTGGAATACCCTCAACAAGGCACAGCCTAGTAGTGCTCTGGGCTGGCGAAGTCTTTGAAGTCTCTTGTCAGAGACTGGCAGATGGTTTTGATATAGAGCAAGTTTTCATGAAGATTTAATGTGATAATTTGGATAGGACTTGGCACGATCTGCATTAAAGGGAAATGTTTAGTAAAGTAACAAAACGTATGGGCACCTGGGTGGCTCAGTTGGTTAAGCAACTGCCTTTGGGTCAGGTCATGATCCCGGAGTCCCAAGGTTGAGTCCCTCATCGGACTCCCAGCTCCACGGGGAGTCTGCTTCTCCCTCTGGCCTTCTCCCTTCTCATGCTCTCTCTCACTGTCTCTCAAATAAATAAATAAAAGTCTTAAAAAAAAAAGTAACGAAACATCGTGACTTGACTAATCTTCTAAAATGGTATCCAAATAAATGATGCAAGGAGATAGTGAGTATGTGTGCCACTTGGGTTGGCCATTTTACCTTCGGGTTCCTGCCACCTTATGGCTCTCTACTGTACTCAGAATAAAACTCAGCTGCCTCTGACCTGAGGCCCTTTTCCATCTGCCTCCATGGTAGATCTCATCTCCTACCCTTTCCCTCTCTGGTTGCTGGCTGGGGGAGCAGGCCAGAACCTTTTGTCCAAGGAGCTCTGTGTGTGCTTTGGGGCTGATCTGAAGTGTCATATCCTTCCCTGGTACCCAGCAGGGTCCTTGTTTGTCTTTCCTTTTTTTTTTTTTTTTTTTTTACACTATATCCCTAAGACTGCTTGACAAATAGAAGCACAATAAATAGTTGTTGAACATATGCATAAGGGAACTGGACCATTGCCACTTTTCTTGGCTACTTTTTATTTTTGTTTTTATTTATTTTTAAAGTTTCCAGTATAGGGCACCTGGGTGGCTCAGTGGGTTAAGCCTCTGCCGTCAGCTCAGGTCATGGTCTCAGGGTCCTGGGATCGAGCCCCGCATCAGGCTTCCTGCTCAGCGGGGAGCCTGCTTTCTCCTCTCTCTCTGCCTGCCTCTCTGCCTACTTGTGATCTCTCTCTGTCAAATAAATAAATAAAATCTTAAAAAAAATAGTCTCCAGTATAATTAACATACAGTGTTATATTAGTTTCAGGTATACAATATAGTGGTTCAACAATTCTATATGTTAACTCGGTACTCATCATGTTAAGTGTGCTGTTGATCTCCTTCATCTATTTTACCTGTTCCCCCCACCCACTTCCCCTCTGGTAACCATCAGTTTATTCTCTATAGTTAAGAATCTTTTTTTTTTTTGGCTCATTTTTTTCTTTGTTCATTTGTTTTGTATCTTAAATTCCACATATGAGTGAAATCAGGTATTTGTCTTTGTCTGATTGTTTTAGTTCACTTAGCATTATACCCTTTAGATCCATCCATCTATGCAAATCACAAGATTTCATTCTTTTTTATGGCTGAATAATATGTCTGAGTAATATGGCTGTATACACACACACATTTTCTTTTTTTTAAATTTTTTAAATTTATTTTTATTTTATTTTATTTTTTTTTTTTACACACACATTTTCTGTACCCATTCATCTATCCATGGACATTTGGGTTGTTTCCATAATTTGCCTATTGTAAATAATGCTGCAATAAACATAGGGGTACATATATCTTTTCAAATTAGTGTTTTTGTATTCTTTGGGTGACCCAACCATCCAAATGATAATAGAGGGGAAGGGACATGCAAAGCAGAGAGGATGAAGTAAACTAGGGAAGGACCAGATTCATGAGGCGGTGGAAGGTCCTTCTCTTCTGTCCAGGGAAGGGTGTGGAGGTGGGGCTGACCACACGTCCTGCTGTGCTCAGGTGGAGGCCAAGCTACTGGTTTCATCGATCTGTTCTATTGTTGTTGTTGTTTTTTTTAGTTTCTATTTAATTTATTTCTGCTCTAGTCTTTATTATTTTCTTCTTTCTACTGTTTTTTTTTTAAGATTTTATTTATTTATTTGACAGAGATCACACAAGTAGGCAGAGAGGCAGGCAGAGAGGGGAGGGGAGAAGCAGGCTCCCTGCTGAGCAGAGAGCCCCATGCAGGACTCAATCCCAGGAACTTGGGATCATGACCCGAGCCGAAGGCAGCAGCTTAACCCACTGAGCCACCCAGGTGTCCCGGGTTTTGGGTTTGTTCTTTTTCTAACTCATTTAGGCATGAGGTTATGTTGTTTATTTGAGATTTTTCTTGTTTCTTGAAGTAGGCCTTCACTGTCATAAGCTTCCCTCTTAGAACTGCTTTTGCTGCATCCCAAAGATTTTAGACCATTGTGTATTCATTTTCATTTTTCTTCACATAGTTTTTGATTTGCACTTTGATATCTCCTGTTTGACCCATCTGTTGTTTAGCAGCACATTATTTAACTTCCATATAGTTGTGTTCTTTCCAGATTTTTCCTTGTGATTCATTTCTAGTTTCATAGTGTTGTGGTTGGACAGGAAGGATGCTATGATTTCCATCTTTTTGAATTTGTTGAGACTTGTCTTGTGGCCTAATGCATGATCTATTCTGGAGAATGTTCCATGTGCACTTGAAGAGAATGTGTATTCTGCTGTTTGAGGACGGAATGTTCTGAATCTATCCGTTAGATCCATCTGGTCCAATGTGTCATTCAAAGTCATTGGTTCCTTGTTGATTTTCTGTTTGGATGATCTGTCCATTGATTTAAGTGGGGTGTTATTGTATTACTATCAGTTACTTCCTTTATGTTTGTTATTAGCTGCTCTATGTGTTTAGGTGCTCCCATGTTGGTTGCATAAATATTTTAAATTGTTATATCTTCTTGTTAGGTTGTTCTCTTTATGGCTATAATGGAGTCCTTCTTTGTCTCTTTTTATGGTGTTTGTTTTAGTGTGTTTTGTCTGATATAAGTATTGTTATAAGTATTGTTACCCTGGCTCTCTTTTCACTGCCATTTGCATGATAAATGCTTTTCCATTCCTTCACCTTCAATCTGCATGTTGTCTTTAGGTCTGAACTGAGTATCTCATAGGCAGCAGATAGGTGGGTTTTGCTTTTTATCTATTCTACCACCCTATGTCTTTTGATTGGAGTGCTTAGTCCCTTTACATTCAAAGCAATTATTGGTAGGTCTGTACTTATTGCCATTTTGTTACTTTTTTATGGTTATTTTTTATAGTTCTCTGTTACTTTCTTGCTCTTTTTTTTCTCATAGTTTGCTGGATTTCTTTAGTGATATACTTGGATTCTTTTCTCTTTATTTTTTGCATGTCTATTACTGATTTCTGATTATTACTGGATTTTTATTTTTTTGGTTACCATTAGGTTTATGTATATCCTCTAATGCATGTAACAGTGCATATTAAGTTGATAGTCACTTAAGTTTGAACCCATTCTAAAAGCACTCAATTTTTACATTTATAGATACACTTAATTCTACCGCTTTTATAGATACACTTAAGTGTATCGATACACTTAATTCTACTGCTTTTGTGCTTTCTACTTTCCTTACTCCTGCATATAGTCTTGCACTCAAAGAACCCTTTAACATTTCTTGTAGAGCTTATTTAGTGGTGATGAATTCCTTTAACTTTTGTTTGTTTGGGAAATTCTTTATCTCTCTTCTATTCTTAGTGTAGCCTTGCTGGATAGAGTATTCTTGGTTGCAAGTTTTTTCTTTCAGCACTTTGACTATCCCATTCCATGGCCTCTGGCCTGCAAAGTTTCCATTGAAAAATCACTTAATGGCCCTATTGGGTTTCCCTTGTATGTAACTATTTTTTTTCTCTTGGTGCTTTAAAAATTCTCTCTTTAACACTCTTTTTTTTTTCCTCCTGCCATTTCAATTACTATGTGTATTGGTGTAGACCTCCTTGGGTTGATTTTATTGAGGGGTCTCTGTGCATCCTGGGTCTGGATATTTGTTTTCTTCCCCAGATTCAGGAAGTTTTCAGCTTTTATTTCTTCAAATACATTTTCTGCCCCCTTTCTTTTCTCTTCTCTTTCTGGGATCTCTGTAATGTGAATGTTATTACTCTTGATGGTGGTATTGGAAAATGAAATCTATTTTCATTTTTATTATTACTTTTCCTCTCTCTTGTTCTTGATTACTTTTCATTACTGAATTTTCCAGGTTACTGATTCTTTCTTCTGCTTCCTCTAAT
The DNA here is from genome assembly GCA_003697995.1 of Taxidea taxus jeffersonii. Lineage (NCBI taxonomy): Eukaryota > Metazoa > Chordata > Mammalia > Carnivora > Mustelidae > Taxidea > Taxidea taxus. Next base: position 173,911 of record ML108900.1, on the reverse strand, counting down.
TTACTCTTTATTCACGGTAGTGTACTTTAAATTTTAGTTATTAAATTCTTTATCTCTGATCAATTCTTTTTTATGGTTTTCTATCTCTTTGTTCAGGATCTCGCTGAGGTCCTCCATTCTTTTCTGAAGTCCTGTAAGTACTTTTATGACCATTACTTTATTTTATTTATTTTTTAAAAGATTTTATTTATTTATTTTACAGATGGATATCACAAGTAGGCAGAGAGGCAGGCAGAGAGAGAGAGAGAGGAGGAAGTAGGCTCTCTGCTGAACAGAGAGCCCGATGCAGGCCTCAATCCCAGGACCCTGAGATCATGACCCAAGCTGAAGGCAGAGGCTTTAACCCACTGAGCCACCCAGGTGCCCCTATGACCATTACTTTAAATCCTCTATCAGGCATATTACTTATCTTCTTTTCATTTAGCTCTCTTTCTGTGATTTTGTCCTGTTCTTTCATTTGGACATATTCTTATGTTGCTCATTTTGTCTAATTCTGTGTCTGTTTTTAATGTGTTAGGAAAGTCAGCTATGTCTCCTGCTCTTGAAAGTAGTGGCTTTATAAAGAAGAGGTTCTATGGTGTCTTGCAGTGCAATGTCCCCTGTTCAGCAGAACCTGGTGCTTTAGAGGGGTCTCCTATGTGTGCTGTATGCATCCTACTGTTGTGGTTGAGCTGTATTTGCCTTCAGTCCAGTCATCTGCATTGGCTCTCTTTGCCTGTTGTGGGCAGGGTTTATTCCCTGTGTTGTTTGTGTGTGTTATCTTCCTCTCTCCCTGGGGCAGGAGTCAATTTGGGATGATGCCAACCCTTGTTGGGGCATTTGCACACTTCCATGTTTATGGGGCAGCTTTGGATGGACTCCTTCTAAGAGTGTGGTGGAGAGGACAAGTCTATAGAGAATGAAGGGGCAGGATGTGTGTGTGGTATTAGCAAATTTTGCACTGGTCAGCTATGGGAGGAGGCTGATGCTAAATAGGGCTGGTCCTGGGAGAGTGTGGGGTGAGACACTGTACGCAGATTAGGTGGAGAGTGTTGGTGTTGTGCTGTGCTGATTTACACAGGTGTTCTTGTATCTGAGCTGGGTGTGAGGAGGAAAATGATGCCTGCCAACTCCTTTGTTTTTGGAGAAGTCTCCCAAAGATCCCTGCCCCTCTACCACAGGCCCCAAGATTAGCAAACAAATCTCCCTCCCATACACACCAGGCATCTTTCAAACTGCTGCTTCTGTGCTATATCTCAAGAGAGCTGTTTGTTGTGCTGTCTCTTTAAGGGTGGGGATTTAGTTTCCACTGCCCTCTGAATCTCCCAGAGCCAAGCCTGCTGATTTTTAAATTTCCAAGTGTTAAGCCTCACTGATTGTAAGAACTCACAAAGTTAGGCCCCTCTGGTTTTCAGAGCCAAATGTTACGGCAGTTTGCCTTCCCAGTGTGGATCTCCCATGCTGGGGTGGAACCTGCTCCTCTCCCCTCTCTGTGGCCAATAGGTTCTTCCCTCCTATGGACAGTCCCATAGGTCCATTTGGTTCCTGATTGTATCTCCACCCTTCTTACCCTTTTCAGTATGGCCTTTTCTCTCCATTTAGCTGTAGAGAGTGTATTCTGCCAGTCTTTGAGTCATATTATGGGTTATTTACACTGATGTGGATATTATCCAGGTGTATCCATTGGATGAAGTGAGCCTAGGATCCTCCTATTGTGCCATCTTCCCCAGAAGTTGACCATTGCCATGTTAGATGGGAAAGGTACACCTTGCTTTCTTGGGATCTTATCTGTCTTCAGGGCTGTTTTCAAGGTGAAGTCCTGCAAAGTTTTAAAATCTTGGAGCGACCTGGAATTATGTAAAAAAAAAAAAAAAAGAATAAAAAGACTTTCTGTTTGTGAGACTAATAGATAATTGTTTGAACTCTTTTAGCAATCCTTAGACTCAATCCACTTCCTGATTCTGTGTGTTGACCTCATCTCGAGCACCAATTGCACATCAGCTTAGCTTATGGTTTCCACCATTGTTTTCTAGGTTTCTTGACTTGTTGCTTTCTGGGTTTCTAAATCTAATAAGGAAAACCTAGTTTCACAGATTTTTACTCCAATTAAAATTATTCTTCAACAGTATTAAGATAAGGCACAAGAATTTGTATTATAATCCATTGTCAAACTTTTTTTTTCCAAACTCTTTATAAGAGTTGTTCAGTTTTAACAACAGCTAGACTGACCCTTGGTGTCCCCTCACCCAGAGATTGAAAGCTAATGGCAAGGTCCTGGCCAAAGAACAAAGGTAGGAGTTTTAGGGACTTCTGGGGAACTGAGGCTTGCCCCTGAGCATAATTAGGAAGAGTTGTTCCACAGGAGAGAAAGAAATGAGTAGGAACCAGAAAGCTTTTCTAAGGGAAAAAAAGAGTTAAGGAGAAAAGTGAATGTTTGCAATCTTATGAAAACCAAAAATGGCAAGACCAGAGATAGGAGGTCTTCTCTATTCATTCACCCCTTCATTTTCTCCTGCATTTATTCATCCATTCAGTGAATGTTTGGTGCATTGTGCAGACACTAAACTAAGTCCCAGGAGATGAAAGGATGAGTGAGTCCCAGTGCTTGACTTTGAATAGGTCACACCATTCACACTACATGATCAAATGATATGGTGTTTGTGACAGTGGCTTGTATATGACACAACACTAAAATTGTTGGTTATCCTATCAACGCTTTATATAGTGACTAGCAAGGAGCAGGTTCTCAAAAATGGCTGTTGAGTGAATGAAGAAAGCAAGGGACTGAAACAATAGCTGTGATATGTGAGAACTGGAGATTGTCATGGCTAGAAATTAAAAAGGGGATTGCATGATTCAGTAAAACACCAATCAGGGCTCCTTGATTATTCCAGAGATGGGAACTCTGTGTTCTGATCCCTCCTCTTCTTATAACTATGTGACCTTGGGTGACTTAATCTTTCTGGGGTTGAGTCAGGGAGTACAATCAAATATTAGACTACCACTTTTGATGTGCTTTATATGTGAATTGGGCTCCATCCTAAAGTTTGTTAAAGAAAGTAGCTAGAGTTAGAATAATATATTACTGATTCTCCATTGTAAATCCCTTCAAAACTCATGGAAGAAAACAGATAAAACTGTTGAGCAAACATTTCATTTTCTGTGTAGGAATGTGGTCATCTCAAATGGGAACCACTGGTTAAATTATAACCTTACGCTGGTGCTTACGTCAGCTTCTGTCTTTCACCCGTTGACCTTCAGGAAGCTGCAATGAGGATTTAGTATGTAATTTGGATATTAATTAGCTAGTCAAGTTTTGAGACTTACTAGTTTTGAAAGATTTGTGATTGTGCCAAATTAACTCCCTCAGTTTTTTAATATCTTTAGGTGACCATTAGCAGATATAAACATAATAAATAGAAAGTTTTCAAAGGCTGTTTGACCATCAGAGCCCATATCATTCTTAATTTGTGCCAGATTAGGGAAGAGCTCCTAGCATGAAATGTGGCCAGAAACTACAGTGCAGAGAAGTTTAACAGTTCTTCAGTTCCAGAATGAGTCAGAGAGGAGCCAAAATTTCATCTTACAATCGCATAAATGCTTTATGACTACAATTATTACTGTCAGCTATCAGGTGGTATAGGCATATACTAACTACCATTGTGGAAATTGAGTTTCTAAGTTTTTCAAGATCATTCAGGCAGTAAATTTATCATAAATGGTAAGGATCTATTTCCCATGAAGACATTTTGATATATTTCATTATATGATAAATAAGTGTTCACTACTGAAAAATGAGAAAATGTGGATAAACAAAACCCTCAAATTCCTATCCTGAAGGGAAAAACACACACATACTTTTATTTTATTTTATTTTATTTTTTTAAAGATTTTATTTTATTTATTTGTCAGAGAGAGATGGAGAGAGAGCAAACGAGCACAGGCAGAGAGTGGCAGGCAGAGCCAGAGGGAGAAGCAGGCTCCCCGCTGAGCAAGGAGCCGGATGTGGGACTCGATTCCAGGACGCTGGGATCATGACCTGAGCCGAAGGCAGCCGCTTAACCAACTGAGCCACCCAGGCATCCCACACACATACTTTTAAAAATAAAAGAAAAGAATTATGCTATTTGTAACTGGAAAGATATTCAGAACCTAAGATCAGAAGTCTACATTCATATTCCTGTGCTAGAAGAACAAGCACCTGGAAAGGAGTGGAGGTGGAGGCTGACTTTTTAAAAAATATATAAATTATAACTACATGGGGGGTGCCTGGGTGGCTCAGCTGGTTAGGTATATGACTCTTGATTTTGGCTCAGGTCATGATCTCAGGATCATGAGATTGAACCCTATGTTGGGTGTGGAGCTTGCTTAAGATTCTCTCTCTCCCTCTGCCCCTCTCCACCTCTTTAAAAAAATTATAAATACAAAGACAAATGAAAACTTTGGGAAAAAATACTGATCTTAAGGCACGTTTTTAGTATGTTACTTCATATTGTATTTATATGGTATTATTTGAGACTAGAGAACTTGAGTTCCTATTTCTTGTGCTTACTCCTCAAAATGTTTTTTGAATTGTTTGCTCAGTGGTAATGTTCAGTGACCCACTAAATCTATTGAGTATGGTGGTCTTTATTATAATCAAGAACCTAGCAGCCTACCCTGTTGGTGGGAATGTAAGCTGGTGCAGCCACTCTGGAAAATAGTATGGAGGTTCCTCAAAAAGTTGAAAATAAAGCTACCCTATGACCCAGCAATTGCACTACTGGGTATTTACCCTAAAGATACAAATACAGTGATCCAAAGGGGCATGTGCACCCCAGTGTTTATGGCAGCAATGTCCACAATAGCCAAACTATGGAAAGAGCCTAGATGTCCATCAACAGATGAATGGATAAAGAAGATGTGAGATATATATATACATATGCATATGTATATGTATATATATACACATACATACATATACATATATGTATATATATGCAATGGAATATTATGCAGCCATCAAAACCCCCCCCAATCTTGTCATTTGCAATGATGTGGATGAAACATGCTAAGTGGAATAAGTCAATCAGAGAAAGACAATTATCATATGATCTCACTGATGTGAAGAATTGGAGAAATAAGACAGAGAATCATAGGGGAAGGGAGGGAAAAAATGAAACAAGACTAAACCAGAGAGGGAGACAAACCATAAGAGACTCTTAATCTCATGAAACAAACTGAGGGTTGCTGGAGTGGAGGGAGGTGGGAGGGATGGAGTGACTGGGTGATAGACATTGGGAAGGCTATATGTTATGGTGAGGCTGTGAATTGTGTGAAACTGATGAATCACAGATCTGTACCCCTGAAACAAATAATACATTATATGTTAATAAAAAAAGTAAATAAAAAAAAAAGAACTGGGCTTCCTAGGAATCAGCCTGGCATAGTGCTTTGTAGTACTTGGTGTACTAATGAACATTTGTTGAATAAATGAATATTTGTGTGTAAATAATGGTTTCAGTCATTTGAGAGTATAAGCCTAGGATGCTGAACTCATATAAAATTCATAGGTCTTATCTTAACAAACTTCAAAGGATTGTTTTCTTAAGAGACTTGATTGATTGATTTTAGGCTTTACTACAAAGCTGTGATCACCAAGACAGCGTGGTACTGGCACAAAAACAGACACATAGACCAGTGGAACAGAGTGGAGAGCCCAGATGTGGACCTGCAATTCTATGTTCAAATAATCTTTGACAAGGCAGGAAAAAATATACAGTGGAAAAAGACAGTCTCTTCAATAAATGGTGCTGGGAAAATTGGATAACTATGTATAGAAGAATGAAACTCAACCATTCTCTTACTCCATATACAAAGATAAAATCGAAATGAATAAAAGACCTCAAGGTGAGGCAGGAATCTATCAAAATCATAGAGGAGAACATAGGCAGTAACCTCTTTGACATTGGCCACAGTACTTCTTTCAAGACATGTCTCCAAAGGCAAAGGAAACAAAAGCGACAATGAACTTTTGGGACTTCATCAAGATCAAAACTTCTGCACAGCAAAGGAAATAGTCAACAAAACAAAGAGGCAATCCATGGAATGGGAGAAGATATTTGCAAATGAAACTACAGAAAAAGGGCTGATATCCAAGATCTATAAAGAAGAATTCAAACTCAACACAAAACAGATAACCATGTCAAAAAATGGACAGAAGATGTGAACAGACACTTCCCCAAAGAAGACATACAAATGGCTAACAGACACATGAAAAAATGTTCTTTATCATTAGCCATCAGGGAGATTCCAATCAAAACCACATTGAGATACCACCTTACATGAGTTAGAATGGCCAAAATTAACAAGACAGTAAACAACAAGTGTTGGAGAGGTTGTGGAAAAAGGGGAACCCTCTTACCCTGTTGGTGGGAATGCAAGTTGGTGCAGCCACTTTGGAAAACAGTGTGGAGATTTCTTAAGAAATTCAAAATGGAGCTACCCTATGACCCTGAAATTGCACTACTGGGTACCCCAGAGATACAGATGTAGTGAAAAGAAGGGCCATCTGTACTCCAATGTCCACATAGCAGCAATGTCCACAATAGCTAAACTGTGGAAAGAGCCAAGATGCCCTTCAACAGACGAATGGATAAAGAAGATGTGATCCATATATACAATGGAATATTATGCCTCCATCAGAAAGGATGAATACCCAACTTTTGTATCAACATGGACAGGACTGGAGGAGATTATGCTGAGTTAAATAAGTCAAGCAGAGAGAGTCAAGTGTCATATGGTTTCACTTACTTGTGGAGCGTAAGGAATAACATGGAGGGCATTAGGAGAAGGAAAGGAAAAGTGAACTGGGGGAAATCAGAGGGGGAGACAAAGCATGAGAGACTGTGGACTCTGAGAAACAAACTGATGGTTTGGGAAGGGAGGGAGGAGGGAGGATGGGTGAGCCTGGTGGTATTAAGGAGGGCACATATTGCATGGAGCACTGGGTATGGCGCATAAACAATAAATCTTGGAACACCGAAAAAAGATGAAATAAAATTAAGATGTTAAAAAAAAAGACTTTATATTTAAGTAATCTCTACACCCAATGCAGAGCTTGAGCTCACAATGCTGAGATTAAGAGTCTCATGCTTCATTAACTAGCCTGCCAGTTCTCCTAATGTGGGCATTCTTATATAGCATTGGTGGGAGTATAAATTGGTAAAGTTGCTTTAAAAATTTAGCAGTGTCACAGACCTGTACCCCTGGAGCAGAAATACATTATATGTTAACAAAAATAATTAATTAAAAAAATCACCTTACTTAGATTTCTGACCCTGTAGATATGTGCCTACGGGTGATGTGTATCATGTCTTGCCATAGAATTTAATGATCATTACAATGACTCACATTAATGAGCATTTATTTTGTGTCATTTACTCTGCTGAGACATTTATGTTCATTTCCTCCATTTAATCCTATTAAAAAATAAACTGAGGCATATTAAAAAATATAGCAATGTATTAAGAGCCTTAAAGTATTCATATACTTTTGCCAGTAACCCCACATCTAGAACTTTATCCTAAAAAATTATCAGAGATGCAGACAAAAATTTGTGTGTAAAGATGTTTACTGCAGTATTATTTATAATAGTGAAAACCTGAAATAACTAAAATGTGCAGTAATAGGATATGATTAAATAAATTATAGTCCATCTCTATAGAACACTTTATAGCCACCAAACATCATATTTTTGAAGAATATTTTTTAAAGTTTTATTTATTTACTTTAGAGAGAGTTTGAGTGAACACGAGCAGGAGAGGGAGAGAGAATCTCAAGTAGAATCCATTGGGGTGCCTGGGTGGCTCAGTGGGTTAAAGCCTCTGCCTTCAGCTCAGGTCATGATCCCAGAGTCCTGGGATCAAGCCCCACATGGGGCTCTCTGCTCAGCAGGGAGCCTGTTTCCCCTTCTCTCTCTGCCTGCCTCTCTGCCTACTTGTGATCTCTGTCTGTCAAATAAATAAATAAATAAATAATCTTAAAAAAAAAAAAAAAAGAATCAATGCTAAGCGTGGAGCCCAGTGTGGGGCTTGATCCCACAACCCTGAGATCACATCCTAAGCTGAAGCCAGGAGTCAATCACTCAACTAACTGGGCCACCCAGGTGACCCAAGAATATTTAATAATATAGGAAATTATTTGTGATAGGAGGGTTAAGTGAAGAAAATGCAGGATATAAAATTGTGCTTTATGATGTATATTAGTTTATTAGGATTTCCATAACAAAATATTGCAATCTGAGGTGGCCAAAAACTACAAAATTTTCTCACAGGTCTGGAAACTAGAAGTCAAGATTAAGGTGTAAGCAGGTTGATTTCTTCTGAGGCCATTCTCTTTGGCTCTCAAATGATTTCCTTCTCCTCTGTCTTCACATTGGTCTTTCGATGGTGTCTCTCATTGTATGTCCTAATCTCTTAGAAAAACACCAGTTAGGGATGCCTGGGTATCCCAGTCGGTTAAGCCTCTCTGACTCTTGGTTTCTGTTCGGGTCAAAATCTCAGGGTAGTGAGATTGAGCCCCACATTGGGCTCTGCATTCTGTTTGTAGTCTGCTTGGGCTTGTCTCTCTCCCTCTTCCTCTGCCCCTCCCACTTGTGTTCTCTTCTCTCTCTCTCTAAAATAAACAAATAAATCTTAAAAAAAAAAAAAAAAGAGGGGGACCTGGGTGGTTTAGTTGGTTAAGTGTCTGCCTTTGGCTCAGGTCATGGTCTCCGTGTTCTGGGATCAAGTTCTGTGCTGGGCTCCCTGCTCAGAGGGGAGTCTTTCTCTCTCTCTCTCTCTCTCTCTCTGCCCCTCCTGTCTTTACCCCCACTTATGCTCTCTCTCTCTCTCAAATAAATAAATAAAAATTTTTAAAAAGTTTACCTATTAAAAAAAGAAAGAAAGAAAAATGCCAGTTAGGTTGTATTAGGGTCTGCTCTAATTACCTCATTTTAACTTAATTTCCTTTTTATAGATCCTATCTCCAAATAGACATGTTTGAAGGTATTGGGGATTAGAGCTCCAACATATGAATTTTGAGGGGAACGATTTAGTCCACAATGTTGTAATTCTGATTTGTTTGAAAAATGCAGAGGGGAAAAAATGGCTAGAAGGACATAGAGTGGACCTCTGGCTTTGTGAGCAATGCTGAAAATGTGTAATATATGGTAATTAGTAAATAGCTTTGCTAACACACAAATCTGAGTCACATGTAGTAAGAGCCCCTGTTTAGTAAGTGAGTCTAGCTCCCCATTGGGCATCATCAACTCATCAGTCTTCTTTATGTTTCACTCATCATCTTGGATGTAGCAATTTTCATTAAGGGTCAAAAGAGTCACTTAAATTTTTTTGGTTATGCCAAACCTATATTTTATAGAGGAAATATTCTAAAAGGAATTTACAGAACTGACTATCTCCTACAAGTACATAAATTATAAAAAAATTAAAGGTTAAGAGAGGTTATTTGAATGGTACAATAATAAATTATCTTGATTTCATTGTTTTTTTTATGGTGTTTGCTATAATGTGTGTATAATGTGAGCATGTGTTACTTTTATAATTAGGAAACAAACTCATGTTGTTAAAAAAATGTTGAAAAATTTCTACCGTAAAATATGGGACTAGACTCGATGTCCTCAATTTCATACTTTGTGATGCTTTGAAAGGAAATTTTTAAAAATTCTCTTCAATTTGGATCAACAAATATTTGTTGTGCACCTATGTTGTGTTTGGTGCTGCGGGTGAAAGCTTCATGAGCTGATTTGACCTGTCTGAAAATTCTTACTCTAGTGAAGGAGATGGGAAACCACTGAATCGATGAAGGCTTCCCAGAGGTGACTTCCATTTTAGAGATGAGCCTTGAATGTCGAGTAAAACCTCACCATTCAGAAATGGGGAAAGGAAATAATTTCAAAAGCAGGGTCTGCAGGATGTCAGGCATAGAGGGGTTTATACCTGTTTTTTAAACAAGGAGCTGGTTTTAAGCCTGGAGAATAGAGTTGGGGTGGAGAGAGTCTAGAGGAAGAATTGGTAGAGGCAGAGATTTTGGCAGCAAGACTAGCTAGGAAGTCATTTTGATGGTCCACATGAAATGATAAGAAATAATTAGGGAGAAGAGGGGGCCAGTCAGAAGACCTTCTGGCTGGAATTGGCAGGATTGTATTTGGGGGAACGAGGTGTAGGGGAGGGAGAATTCTTCTTCTACCCTTCAAGTTCTTCCAGCTGGAGTAAGAATTCAATTTACATGAGAGAGATTTACAGGAGAAAGCAAGCTGTTTTATTATGTGTACATGGAGGCCCAATAATGAAATTGAGACCTAAAGAAATGACCAAGCCAGGCAGTTTTAATACATTTTAGACAAAGAGACAATACATTTGTGAGGAATTTATAGGCTAAGGAAAATAGGTGTTTGGGATTTTTAATTAGAAAGGAATTCTAGGGGCACCTGGGTGGCTCAGTGGGTTAAGCCTCTGCCTTTGGCTCAGGTCATGATCTCAGGGTCCTGGGATCGAGCCTCAGCAGGGAGCCTGCTTCCCCCTCTCTCTCTGCCTGCCTCTCTGCCTACTTGTGATCTCGCCCTTTGTCGAATAAATAAATAAAATATTTAAAAAAAAAAAAAGAAAGGAATTCTAAGTGGAATTTGGGCTAAGGTAGTGGATTAGTAAAAAGTAACAAGGTTTTCTTTTATGGCCTCTCAACTTTAACGTCCCTATCTCTGGTAATAAGGATTTTTTAAAAAATTATTTATTTATTTATTTATTTTACTTCTTAGTATAGGGAGGATATTTTTCATAAGGGAGATTTATTTCCTGCTTTCAGAAAGACAGAAGGGGGGGTCTGAATGTGCTTGTACCACTGTTTCCTAAGTAGCTTCAATTCAAAAATAATTAATATGCCCTGGGGGTATATTTGGGAGCAACCTGCCCTGGGCCCCTATCTAAGGTAGAGGTATATAAAGGAGAAGCCCTAGTTTATTAGCCTAGATTTGGGAGGATTAGGGGCACTCTAGGAGAGGAGGAGGTTGAAGGGATTTTTAAAAGATGAGGAAGTGGAGGTCAGAGAGTTAATTCAGTGTCATTTATAAAGTGCAGTTTTAAGCATTAAAACCCTCATTTATCATTTGTATAAGTCAGTGTTGAAGAATCTCTGTGTATGTGTTTTTAATCAAAGCATTCACAAAAAGATTTCTAGATCACATACTGTGAATATGTGTTTATATTTGATTTTATTGTAGCATTTCCCAACTTCCTACCAAAGATTCCCAATATCCTACCAAATAATCACCATGATAGTACTATTCCTATCTTGTGATTAGGACAATAGAGGCACAGGATTATGTGTTAGAATTTGTCCATAGCTACTAAGGCAGTCCAAAGCTACTACTGGCCACTAGATTTAGAACAGTAATTAAAACAGTAATTAAAATGGCATCAAAGCAGGTATTATGTGCCGGATTATACAGAGCATAACTGGAAATCCATGACCACATAATCTAGTGCTTTCATATTTAGTATATTCAATTCAACTAGATGTTTCAGGAACATTTATGCTGAACTGTACTAGACAGAGAATATTTCTTGGAGAGTGGAAAGTGTTAACATTTAGCTAAAAAATGAGGCCCTCCTAAATAGGAAAGAATGACATTTCTGACTAGAATGAGGAGTCTAGTAAGGATATTTTATTTTATTTTTTAAGTTTTTAAATTTTTAATTAACATATAATGTATTTTTTTTTAACTTTAAAAAATTTTTTTAAATTTATTATTATTATTTTTTAAGATTTTATTTATTTATTTGACAGACAGAGAGCACAAGTAGGCAGAGAGGCAGGTAGAGAGAGAGGGAGAAGCAGGCTCCTTGCTGAGCAGAGAGCCCGATGCAGGGCTCGATCCCAGGACCCTGAGATCATGACCCGAGCCGAAGGCAGAGACTTTAACCCACTGAGCCACCCAGGTGCCCCAACATATAATGTATTATTAGCCCCAGGGGTACAGGTCTGTGAATCGCCAGGCTTACACACTTCACAGCACTCACCATAGCACATACCCTCCCCAACGTCCATAACCCCACCACCCTCTCACGACCCCCCTCCCCCCAGCAACCCTCAGTTTGTTTTGTGAGATTAAGAGTCTCTTATGGTTTGTCTCCCTCCCAATCTCATCTTGTTTCATTTATTCTTTCTTTATTTATTTATTTAAAACAATTTTTTTTAAAAGAGTTATTTATTTATTTATTTGACAGACAGAGATCACAGAGAAGCAGGCAGAGAGAGGAGGAAGCAGGCTCCCTGCTGAGCAGAGAGCCCGATGTGGGGCTCGATCCCAGGACCCTGGGATCATGACCTGAGCTGAAGGCAGAGGCTTTACACACTGAGCCACCCAGGTGCCCCTCATTTGTTCTTTAAATGAAACTTTAAGTAAGGATATTTTAAGGATACTTTATGTAAGGATATTTTAATAAATAGTTTATAAATAATAAGCTTAATATAAACTACAGATGAAAAGGCCTAACTGTAAAGTTACTGCTGCCATTTAGAGTTAAAGAACAATTATATTGTTTTATATTTTAGAAATTCTTGTATCTGATGATCACAAAATGCTTAATAAATAGGAACTCATTAAGGCATACCATTATTAGGAGGTAGTTATACATAAACATTTCCATATTTTCAGATGGAGAAGATAAAGCAAGAGGTCAGTCCAATAATACGATGTGAGTTGGTGGCAGGTGTAGACATAGAAATAGAATGTAGTTTCTCTTCACTGGCAAGTCTTTGCTTCCCTGCTCATCGGGGAGTCTGCTTCTCCCTCTGTGCCCCCTCACCCCCTGCCCATGCTCTCTTTCTCAAATAAATAAGTAAAATCTTTTTAAAAATTAGAAGTAAAAACTTTCTTTTAAAAAACATTCAGACAAGAAAATCTGCTTCACGTTTCCCCCTTTGATTTAGAAAAACAAAATGCCAAACACAAACTTGCCAGATTTGATAATAAGATTTTAACCCAGAATCCAACTGGGGGCCCAGAATATCCTTTTAAAGAGCATAGAAACCTAAAATAACTCTTGATTTTTAATGTTTAAGGCACTTTATTATTATTATTATTTTATTATTTTTATTTATTTATTTTTCTTAAGATTCTGTTTATTTGACAGAGATCACCAGTAGGCAAAGAGGCAAGCAGAGAGAGAGGAGGAGGCAGGCTCCCTGCTGAGCAAAGAGCCCGAAGCAGGGCTCGATCCTAGGACCCTGGGATCATGACCTGAGCCAAAGGCAGAGGCTTTAATACACTGGGCCATCCAGGCGCCCTTGCACTTTATTATTTCTAAAATGTTTTGTTTGATCACTTCATTTCACATCATGAGATATTCTTTTTCTTTCACCAACTTAGAAATTTGAAAAAGGCAAAGCAGTGGAGATGAAGGCAAAGCTGATCTGTGGCTTAACTAGACTGGAAATTCTGTTTTTTATTGGTAATCTTCAGTATACACCCTTCACTCAAAACATAGTCTAGAAGAATAATTTGTCTTTGTGTAAATGAGCTAATAGTTCCAAACAGATCAAGTTACTAATGAGAGAGAGATATTTTTTATTAGATTAATTTTTTAATTCAAGTATAAATGATATATAATATCCTACTGGTTTTAGGTGTGCATCATAATGATTGAATATTACTATGTATTATGAATGACCTCTACCATATGTCTTGTTACCATCTGTCACCATACAGTTATTATAATATTATTCCATATAATCCTTATGCATACATTACATCCCCCTGGTTATATTATAACTGGAAGTTTGCACCTCTTAATGCCCCCTTTACCTATTTCACCCATTCTCCAACTCCTAACCTGTGCCCCACTCTGTAATTAATAGTATGTTTCTCTTATCTATGAGTCTGTTTCTGTTTCGTTTGTTCTTTTTTATTTAGGTTCCACATAAATTAAAATAATACAGTATATTCTTTGTTTGTATGACTTATTTCACTTAGCATAATACCTTCTAGGTCCATCTATGTTGTTGCAAATGGCAAGATTCATTCTTTTTCATGGCAGAGTAGTATTCCATGACATGTATGTATCCATTCATCTACTGATGGACATTTAGGTTGCTTCCATATCTTTTTTAAGATTTATTTTTTATATATATTTTTAAAGATTAGATTTATTTGTCTCAGAGAGAGAGAGAGAGCACAAGCACGGGGAGAAGCAGGCAGAGGGAGAAGCAGGGAGCCCAATGTGGGACATTGATCCCGGGACTCTGGGATCATGACCTGGGCCAAAGGCAGATGCTTAACTACCTGAGCCACCAAGGCATCCCTAGGTTGCTTCCATATCTTGACTATTGTAAATAATGCTGCGTTACATAGAGATGCATATATATCTCTTTGAATGTTTTTGTTTTCTTTGGATAAATACTTAGAAGTGAATTGCTAGATTGCATGATAGTTCTATTTTTAAAATTTTTCTTTTTTGAGAAGCTTCCATACTGTTTTCCAGAGTGGCTGCACCAATTTATGTTCCCACCAATAGTGCACAGGGGTTCCCTTTTCTCCACATCCTTGCCAACATCTGTTATTTCTTATGTTGTTGATTTTAGCAATTTTGACAAGTGTGAGATGATATCTCATCGTGGTTTTGATTTGCATTTCCTTGATTAGTGATGTTGACCATGTTTTCATTGTCTGTCGACCAACTGTATATCTTCATTGGAAAATGTATATTCAAGTCCTTTGCCATTTTTAAGTTGGATTGTTTTTTTAAAAAAATTAAAAAAAAAGGTTTTACTTATTTTTTTGACAGAGAGAGACACACAGAGAGAGGGAACATAAGCAGGGGGAGTGGGAGAGGGAAACACTTAACAGCTGAGCCTTTTAAAAAATTTTAATGTGTATGAATTCTTTATATATTTTGGATATTAACCCCTTAGTGGATGTATGATTTGCAAATATCTTATTCCACTCAGCAGGGTGCCTTTTCATTTTGTTGATGGTTTATTTTGGTGTGCAAAGGTTTTTAGTTTGATGTGATTCTATTTGTTTATTTTAGCTTTTGTTGCCTTGCCTGAGGAGACTGGTCAAAAAAAAATATTGTTAAAACTAATGTCAAAGAGCTTACTGCCTATGTTTTCTTCTAGGAGTTTTATGATTTTGGGTCTTATAGTTGAAGCTTAAATCTATTTGAACTTATTTTTGTTTGTGGCATAAGATAGTGGTCCAGTTTTATTCTTTTGTATGTGGCTGTTAGGTTTTACCAACATCATTTATTGAAAAGATTGTCTTTTCCCTCTTGTATATTCTTGTGTCCTTTGTCATAGATTAGTTGACCTTATGTACATGAGCTTTTTTCTGGGATTTCTATTCTATTGATCTATGTGCTTGTTTTTGTGCCAGTATCCTACTATTTTGATTACTATAGCTTTATAGTATTGTTTGAAATTAGGGAGCTTTGTGCTTCTTTTTTAAGATTGCTTGGGCTATTCAGTATCTTTTGTGGCACCATACAAATTTTAGGATTATTTGTTCTAGTTCTATGAAAAATGTCATTGGTATTTTGATGAAGATTGCATTGAATCTGTAGTTTGCTTTGGGTAGTATTGTCATGTTAACAATATTACTTCTTCCCTTCCATGAACATGGAATATCTTTCCATTTATTTGTGTTGTAGACCTTGTATCAGATTTTGTAAGTGATGCCTTTTGTGAGTTGGGGAAAGAGTAACTGGTAGAAAATAAATTTCTCTTTAAGGAATAAATAACCTAATAGTCGAGGACAAGGATGTCTAAGCTCCCAAATTTCAATGTTTTCATATTTTAATTTCCTAACCTGATATATTTGCGATTAAGTAAAAGTTATATTTATAAATATGTAAACATCCATTTAAATTGCTTGATTCCAACAAAGTGTTGGTATTGAGAAGTCACTAGGAGTCATTGATGTCAATAGTAATAATAAAGGTAGTAACTGCTAACATTTCATAAGAGCTTGCTGTGTGCCAGGCACTGTCTAAGTGGTTTGTAGGCATTAACTTTTAATCCTTTAAGTCTTAGTTATTCCTAAATCAATCCCTGTGAAAAATGTCAAACTTAATTTGAAAATAAAGCATACTCTATAATGCTTAGAAATAATGTTATATAGACTATATACATAACAATCATATATAAAGTGAAACTTAAAAATAAACTGTATTGGGATGTCTTGGTGCCTCAGTTGGTTAAGGGTCTACCTTGGGCTCAGGTCATGATTCCAGGGTCCTGGGATCGAGTCTGGCATTAGGGTCCTTGCTCAGCTGGGAGTCTGCTTCTCCCTGCCTCTCTCTCTCTCTCTCTTTCCCCCCACCCTTCTCTCTAACAAATAAACAAAATCTTAAAAAAAAAAAACTGGATCATGTTTAAAAATTGTTATGTACATATATACATATTTTTACAAGAATGGGATCATGATACATAAACTTAAAAAATAAACTATAGGGGCTCCTGGCTGATTCAGTTGGTAGAGCATGTGACTCGATCTCAGGGTTGTAAATTCAAGCCCCATGTTGAGACTAGAGATTACTTAAAAAACATTTAAAATAAATTTTATTTTTAGAACAGTTTTAGATTTATAGAAAAATTGCAAAGATAATAGTTCCCATACCTCTTTACCCAGTTTCTCCTATTATTAACATCTTAATTTGTATCCCACGTTTGTTACAATTAATGAGCCAATATTAAAAATTTATTTTATTTTATTCAGGTTTCCTTATTTTTTACCTAATGTCCTTTTTCTGTTCCAGGATCACATCTAGGATGCCACATTTCATTTAGTCCTCATGCTGTCTTCAGCTCCTCTTGGATCTGAGAGTTTCTCAGACTTCCCTTGTTTTTGATGACCTTAACAGTATTGAGAAGTACTGGTCTGGTACTTTGTAGAATGTTTCTCAATTTGGACTTGTCTAATTTTTTAAAAAGGATTTTATTTATTAATTTTAGAGAGAGAGAGTGTGTGTGAGCATGAGCAGGAGTAGGGGCAGAAGGAGAGGGAGAAGCAGACTCCTCGCTGAGAAGGGAGCCTGAGGTGGGGCCCTATCCCGGGACTCTGGGATGAGCTGAAGTCAGACTCTTTTTTTTTTTTTAAGATTTTATTTATTTATTTGTCAGATAGAGAGAGAGAGCAGGAGCGAGCACAGGCAGACAGAGTGGCAGGCAGAGGGAGAAGCAGGTTCACTGCTGACCAAGGAGCCCGATGTGGGACTCGATCCCAGGACGCTGGGATCATGACCTGAGCCGAAGGCAGCCGCTTAACCTGAGCCACCCAGGCGTCCCTGAAGTCAGACTCTTAACCAACTGAGCCACCCAGGTCCTCCTAATTTTTTTTAAGAGAAAGAGAGGGAAAGAGAGCACTCTCGTGCCTGCGGGAGCAGGGGGAGGGGCAGAGAGAGAATCTTAAGCAGGTTCCAAGCCCAGCACAGAGCCTGATTAGGCACTCAATCTCACAATCCTGAGATCACCATCTGAGCTGACATCAAGAGTTTTAGGCTTAACCAGCTGAGCCACCCAAGCGCCCTTGTGTGATTTTTTAAAAAAATATTTTATTTATTTATTTGACAGAGAGAGAGATCACAAGTAGGTGGAGAGACAGGCAGAGAGAGAGGGGGGAAGCAGGCTCCCTGCTGAGCAGAGAGCCCGATGCGGGGCTCGATCCCAGGACCCTGAGATCATGACCTGAGCCGAAGGCAAAGGCTTTAACCCACTGAACCACCCAGGTGCCCCTGTCTAATTTTTTTTTTTAACAATTAGACTGGGATTATGGGTTTTGAGAGGGAAGGCTTAATATACTTAATAATTTATTTTTAACAGTATTGACTCATGGATATTTATTTTATATTATGTGTTATAATCCATACCCTTTTTTGTGATGTGCTTTCTTTGCTAAATAAAATGTGGATAACTTTCCAAGTCAACAGAGGTAAACAACATAACTTCTAGAGATCGTGTAGTATGCATTTAATCAACCAGCCACTGACACGTATCTTCGCTTCCATTTTTTCCTTATTTTTAACAATGCTGGATTAACATCCTTGTGCATTCATTTTTGTGCACTTGTATGACTAATATTAGTCTATTATCATAACTCCATCCCTAAGACACATTATATTTGAGCTATGTCCCCTGTTCTTCAAGTACACCCTGCTTTCCACAGCTTAGGCAATTTTCTTTACCTAGAACGCTCTTTCCCTATCTTTGCCCACTCAAGTTCCCTGTTTGATTTTGGGCTCAGTTCCATGGCAACTTGCTCTAGAAGCTCTTCTGCTGTATTTTGAAGAGAATTTATGGTTTCATCTCACTTCTCTTTGTTGTACATGTATTATAATACCATCTGAGCCTCCTCTTCTATCCCAGGATTTCTTCCTATTAATTTATGAACAGGTAGAGGAAGAAATACCATCAATTCGTGTACCACTCATCTGTGTACCCCACCGTAGTACAAAATAACTAGTATATTTTGACGTTGAAGTGGAGAATCTGAGTAGCTGAGAAATTTAGAAGTGTGCTCAATATTGCACGGCTCTTTTTCCTTTCTTTCACATACATTGCGGCTGCATGCTTCAGGGTGACAGACGAGTTGACTATACGTGCTCATTTTTGTTTAAAGTGAAAACGACTGTGCTGCAGTTTAAAAGTAATGTTTTCCAGCTGTCTGTCAAAAATGTTATCTGCGTCTAACAAAATGGGCATCTTTAATGTGCCAGGTATTTACAGTAAATTGTGTATGAAAGCAGGAGAAATGAAATAACTCAGTAAGTCCTCTTCTGACTGGTGCATTACATAGCTTGTATATTATAATTAGTAAGAAGAGGTGCATGCCAAAAAGCAAAACAAAAACAAAACAAAGACGCAACGTTAGTTTGGTTGTGAAGCTGTCAGTGAGCTAAGGCTAAAGAAGCTCCCGGGCTGCTGTGTGATGACACACCCAGCCTGTACCTAGGAGGATTCGGGCCCCTTCCGTTAATACTTTGCGGGGAGGTAACCTACACATCTGTGACCCCCCACTGGGTAGGAGGAGGCCTTGCCGCAGGCGCGCGCGCAGAGACGGCCACCCGCGGGCACCTGGGTCTTGGCTCCTCCAGGCGGCTGGGCCCCGCCTCCGCTCTCCTGAAGCCCAATCATCAGGAGAGTCTGGGGCACGTCCCGCTCCGGCCACGCCCCCAGCCTGCGGGGCGGGGGGCGTCTTTAAGAGCCCGCTGGCGGGCCGCGGTCGCACTGGGGGGGTGAGGGGCTGTGGACGGGAGCCCGAGTCCGGAGCCTGTGAGGTGCTCGCTCTGCTCCGCCTTCCTCCTCGCGGCAGCCTCCGCGCCCGGCGCCGACCGCCCACCCGGGGTTCCACCGCCCTCGCCTCGGCCTCACCAGCCCGCCGGCTCCGCGCGCGGCAGCTCCTCCGCGAGCCCGCCGGCAACTCGCACCCCTCGCGCTCCCCTGGCGTCCGAGGGGGCCGCCTCGGGCCATGGTGCCCTTCCCCGAGGAGCCCGCCGCCGCGCGGGGGACGAGCGAGGCGCAGCCACCGGGCTCCGCGCCCACCGTGGGGGTCGCTCCGCTTCCCGGCCCGGGACCCTCGGACGGCCCGGAGGCGTCCGTGGAGAAGGTGGAGGTAGAGCTGAGCGGGCCCGCGGGCGCTGAGTCCCCGCAGCCTCCCGAGGGCGGCTGGGGCTGGCTGGTGATGCTTGCCGCCATGTGGTGCAATGGGTCGGTGTTCGGCATCCAGAACGCCTGCGGGGTGCTCTTCGTGGCCATGCTGAAGACCTTCGGGTCCAAGGACGATGACAAGATGGTCTTCAAGACAGGTGAGGCGCGGAGCCCGCCGCGCCAGCCGGCAGTGGGGGGAGAGCGGGCACAGGGCCCCAGAGCGCACCCCGCGTGCGGAGTGTGTGTCGGCGCCCGCGAGTGCGCCTGGGTGGGTGCCTGTGTGCGCGAGGGTGTGAGGGGGGCTCTGTCCCGCTGCGAACGCAGCCTGCCTCTCCCGGGGCCGCGGTGTGCCTGGCTTTGTATTGAATCCAGACGTGGGGACGGTGTGTTTGGAAACAAGTCGCCGAACTTGCCCAAATCTTTCTAAGAGTAGGGTTTAAGAGTCTTCGGTATACTTCCCTCTTAATTTTTGAAAACAAACAGAGCCTTTCAAACCCAGCAACATCGCACTGGGATTTTTACGGTCTCTTATGTGGCCAAGACCGTTGGGTTTTCGTTCATCTGCCTCCAGGGCTGTCAAGAGGGGTGTGTGTGTGTGTGTGTGTGTGTGTGAGTGATGAGGGAGGCAGGGTTGGTGGGATTAATGAGATTTATTCCAAGGTCACGGTGAGTTCCGAAGGGAGCCCTGGAAGAGTCACGGTTTCATGTTGTTTTTTTTTTTTTTTTTGGGAGGGGGTGGTGCACTGTGTAATAAATATAGAAAGCATAGGGGGCAGCCAGATCGGGGACTGGGAGGAAGAAGGTGAGGGGTTGCCCTTTCCTGTTATGTTCTTTGTCATATTTAACCATATATGAGACTGGATGAAAAAGCGCGGACTCAACATTTTTTCCCCTCTAGAGCTTATTATGTGATCTCTTGACTGACAGGCAAAAAACAAGTCCAAGGGCTTTTGTATAAACTCTTCTACATACATTATTTTATGGTAGCCTGCGATGCAGGTGTTATCAACCACATTTAGGTGAGCAAACTGAAGGTAGGTAAAAATAGTGTCTTGGTGAGTAGCAGAATGGAGATAGAACATACATCTTATGACTTAAAGGACTAAGTGATTTCCATTATTAAATAAGGGTCCTCCCTGCCATTGGGGAAACTTTATATGATTGATAGTCTTTTTTTTTTTTAACCTTAATATTCTATTTTTACAGTGAATATTGCTTAGGTCTTTAGTGTGCATGCAAGGAACATGCAAGACTGTTATAACAAATTCTAAGGCAGAGGTAATGTTGAGAGTTTTAAAACCTTATATAAATAGTATTACATGTATCATTCTGCAGCTTGCTTTTCTTCTACTCTGCCTTGTTTGCAGTTTATCCACAGAACACCTCAATTTGGGCTGATAGCTTAAAATCTTACGTTTTAACTCAAGGTTTTCCATTGTATGAATGTATATTATACTTTACTAATGCATTCTCCCTTTAATAACCATTTAGATTACTTCCAGACTTAATATAAACAATGCTGCAATGAATATTCTTGTACATTGTCTCTTTGCACATGTGATAGTATACCATATTTAACCTGGAATTTCTGTTCCTTAAATAGCTCTTAAACTACTGTGTTACACAGGTCACAGTGTTAGAAATGTAATGTCCTGTATTTATTTTTAATGGAAGGCAGGTGTTATAAAGTTTAGCAGAATTGATATGCATATGCAATATTGAACAAAAATAATTTTTTATATGAGCATTGGGCATCTGATAAGGAAAAGCTCAAGGAGGCAGAATTGACACTCAACATTTTAAGACTGGTTTCTTCAGCATTTAGCATATGCTTGCCTGGGTTTGCAGATTTTTAATGCAGTTGAAACAACAAGACAACAGTCTTTTGTTTACCACTCTTCTTGCAAACTCAGGTGAGTAGTTCATTTGCTCTCTGTGGGTTTTTTCCTCGTATCTTCATTTTATGAGAGTGACTGTGTGAGTGAGTGCACAACTGCTGGGAAAAGGCCGTAGTTTTGTTGGGGATCCGAGTTTTACAGTGTTGAAGACTCTACCTACTTTTCACATCCCCAGAGTTCCTCCTGGCAACAGTATCCCAGTACTGGCCAGTTGAGGGTGAGGGAGGGGACAGGAACCTGTTCTCTTGAATTTTTGGAAGCTCTGTTTTTTCATTTTTGATGAATATCCTTCTTCATTTATTCAGTTAAATCCTGACCACTTTGTCATGTTTGTGTATGTGTGGGTATATATTGTATAGTTACACAGGTAAGCCAGTTAAGTACTGAAGACCTTTGTGTTTATCTACATGACTGTGGTGTATGGCTGTGCCCTTGCACAAAGGTGCCCACCGCAGCACTGGGTGCTGTGCCCTTGCACAAAGGTGCCCACCCAGAGCACAGTCCCGTGGTGACTGGGAACCATCCTGTGTTCTGAGTGCCTGCCCGTGTACTTGTAGTGGCTCTGTATAACACAGCAGCTAGATTGAACAGTGACTTTTACTTGGATGCTACGCTATACAGAGCTGACAATTGAAAAATTTCTAGGTCTAAGGAAGAAAAAAGATTTAACCTCATCTGTGGAAAAAAAAAGTGGTAACATGATTTTCTTTAAGCCAGTTAATACTGAGACCTGTCCCCCCACCCCCAGCACACACACGTGTTTCATAAAGTCCATCCTTCACAAGGCACTGAGTGTTTAAGAAAACCTGAAGTCTACCTGTTCAGGCTTTTTCATTTTGATATACTGATGCTGAGTCATCTGTGATTAAACATATGCAAGCTTCAAGTACAGTGCCAAAAAATATCTGAATTGTTTGAGGCTTTTATTTTTCAAAAAGTTTTGGTCCATTATCTGTTACCTTATTTGTGATTGGTAATCCCAGCATTAGTGACCACTTAATATTGTTTTCCTATTTTCATTAGCTTCTTCCTAGTGATGAGCCCAAGGATGCATAGGGAAGTAGCAGTGGGATGTGAATCTAGGTTTCTAAATGATGGCTCACTTTTCTTGAGAACTAACTATGTGCCAGGCCCAGTGCAAAGCACCTCCATGCATTCCTATTTAAACTTTACTGCAACTCCATGATATGGGGTTAATTTAATATTTTTGCATATGTGGAAACTCAGGCTTACAGAGTAAGCAGTGAAGCCAGGATTCAACCTCGGGTTTATCTGACTCCAGAAACTGGGTTTTTAATGATTGATCCTTTGCACTGGCTAGATAACATTCTTTTAATCCAGCTTTGTTTATTTTGTTGATTAATTCAAGCATTAGGAATTGAGTACCATACCAGGAATTCTAGGGTTAGAAAAGAAGTCTGGAAGACTAGGATCCCTGTTTCTTGGTCTTCCTTTGCTGTCCATAAAGTATTGCCAGTTGTTAATGTCTCATTGAAATAGATTTTTGTAGAGGGACTTCCAGTGAGAAACAAGATAATTTCAAATGGCATTCAGCGGAAGTATGGGGTTTCTTTTGAAGAACCACATTCCTTTAGACTGATCCATGGTAGGATATTTCCAGACAGAACTGAAAAGGAGCCTTTCTCAGGCTTACTGCTTCCAGGGCTATCTTTTTTAGTTTTATTTGTTTATTTGAGAGAGAGCACGCAAGAGAGAGCTCACAGAGGGAGAGGAAGAAGCAGACTTACCACTGAGTGGAGAACGTGATGCAGGCAGGGCTCCATCCCAGCATGCTGGAATGGTGACCTCTGCTGAAGGCAGAGGCTTAACTGACTGAGCCACCCAGGCGGCCCTCTTCAGGGCTATCTTAACTCTTCCAATGCAAGTGATGATCTACCCAAAACTTCTCAGGAAAGGCCCTGAAGAAATTCATTCACACTAAGATATAGGTTAATTTATACACCTTTATGTTAGTCCTTATTCATTCTACAAAAGTTTACCAAGTTTCTGACACTCTCTGTGGTGGGCACTGGAGATGGTAACTGAGAGAAACAAGGTCAGCAGTTCCCAAGGATTTTTTGATCTGCTGTGGGGTACAAATGAATAAACAGAATATTTCCCTTAGGCATTTGCAATTTAGTTGGACTAAATCTTATTTTAAAAAGCTGAAATTCTAAGGAAATTCCTGTGAATGGTGGGGGCTAGGAAGGCATTTGATGTTTTTTTTTTTTGTTGTTTGTTTGTTTGTTTTTGGCATTTGATGTTTGATAGCCTCTTTATGGTAATAAAGCTTACTTCGTGAATTTAGGACTCTGAGAAGGGAAGTCAAGCTGAGCTACAAGTTAGGCAGTAGAATGAGTGAAAAATGTTGTCTGCCTCACAGCCCCACTGTTATCCTAGCTGCCAGGGACAGGATGCTCAGAACTATGCCTCACACAAACCCCTGTATCAGAGGGAGCAGACAGAACTTGAGTTGTCTCTTTTCAGTTAATCTTTTACTTGTTCACATGTGTACAGGTAAATCAGATGCCTTTTTAACCGGAGTGTTATTTTCTCTTAGAAATCACAAGTGTGCTGGATATTGGAAAGCACATATTTAGTTCCTTCATGGAACTGATAAAGAATTAAGAGTTCTTTTATCTTCAGATACAGCGCTATGGACACTCTGGGATCTTATTAGGATATTAATCTAGTTTACTTATCTGCTTTCTTCCTGGAGAAAGGAATATTTTAATGGTATATTAACTTTTAAAATATGTTTATTTGAAACAAGTATGTTTTCAGAATCAGAGTTTAGGATAGTTAATGATATCCTTTTGAAGATACTATGTCTTTGTGGTCCAGAGGCTTGGTCAAGTAGACTCTTGCTTCTTTCAGTAACTTCCAAATTGTGTTCTTTCATTTATTTATTCATTTATAAAGATTTTATTTATTTATTTGACAGAGAGAGAGATATATATCACAAGTAGGCAGAGAGAGAGAGGGGGAAGCAGACTCCCTGCCGAGCAGAGAGCCCCATGTGGGGTTCGATCTCAGGACCTTGAGATCATGACCTGAGCCGAAGGCAGAGGCTTAACCCACTGAGCCACCCAGCTGCTCCCAAATTGTGTTCTTTAATAGCCTTTCTTTAAAGTGGAGGTCTGTGGTTAAAGAAGTTTGGGAAATAATGCATGTTATCCTCCCTTCTTGGGTATTTAAAGTACAAATCAAGGTATTAAAAATTCGGTAGTTTTAAAGAAAAGTAGATTATCAAAACAGTCCCCAAAGGGAGGCTCTCTGGCTACGATCTTTAATGCTACTCTGCCCTCCCCATATGGTGGTGGGTTGCTCTTCAGACAGTTAAAATCACGATGTAAGATTTTCAGTAACATTTAGGGAGCAGTGCATCTTGTAACATCTCTCAGTATAGTCCTACTGGCACCTTTGAAACTTCAAGTCAGTTCATGCTCTTGAAGGTTTTTAAAAAAAAAAAGTTTTCACATTTACAGTTATGCTGATATCTACACACTGTAGTTTTTTGCTACACCTAAACTTATAGGAGGTTGATTATAGTTCAGAACTGAACTGCTCTGTCTGGCCTTTATGCTAAGGGCTCTTTGTGTGTGGGGTGGGGGCTGGAGGGAGAGCTGCCTGGATAACTAATTATTTCTATATCCTAGGAAGGTTTTTAGTCATGGTGTTTTGTTGAGCTGGTTACGGTGAACGAATGATCTGGTTCGTGGGCTAATACATCTTTGACTCTAAGAAAATGTCTGTTACTTGCACTGGAAGAGGTTGAAAAACCAGGATAACTCACTTATGGCTTTTGTGCTTGAATCTCCTTCATTCTCCTCCATCCTAAAACCCAGTCTTGGGGCACCTGGGTGGCTCAGTGGGTTAAGCCTCTGTCTTCGGCTCAGGTCATGATCCCAGGGTCCTGGGATTGAGCCCCACATCGGGCTCTCTGCTCAGCAGGGAACCCCCCCCCCCCCGGCCCCTCTGCCTGCCTCTCTGCCTACTTGTGATCTCTCTCTCTGTTAAATAAAGAAAAAAACCCAACAACATCCGGTCTTATATCCCATGTAAATTCACCTAGACTGCCTGTTACGGTAGGTCATTAGATCACAAAAATGGTTCCAGGATTTTGGAATAATAATGAAATGAATATGGTATGAGTGTTTTGTACTCCATTTCCAGAATGTTTCTGAATTCAGTGCAAGATGGAACAGTGTGAATAGTATATAATGAATTTTGATCAAATATAATAATGAGTATTCCTGTGACTTATCATGGAACTTTTATCATTAAAATTAACTGCTCAAAGAACAAAATTGGTCAAAAATAAAAGCATACGAGAACTACTTCAGGAGGGGTTTTGAAGTATCTTTTAGAATAAATTGTACTCTGAGCTCTTGTGATTTGTTGTATCTTTTCATATGGATTCTTGTCGAATCCATATTGCAGTTCTTTAAGGCTTCATCCTAGGCCATGTACTTGGCTTCACTTTTCCTACCTTTCTTGGGTGTCCCACATACCCTATTTCTCTAGCCACTCTGTTGGGGTTGTTATTTCCAAATTTCTTCTGTGTTCATCACCCATATTTATTATATCTGGACAGTTCCACTTGGATACACATGTATCTCATAATCAAAATGAATAAAAATAAAAATAAAAAGCATTTTTTAGCCACCCCATACAGTCTTCTTCTGCCACCAAAAACAGTAGCCCGCTTACAAATAAACCTGTCCTTTCTTCTGAATTCTCTCAGTGTGTGACACCTCTGGTTGAATTCATCTTAATTTCTTATTTCTCCCTTTTCTTGTTTTGTTAAATTAGACAAAGTCCTTTTACATTTATCTCCTTAATGCCTCATAAATCAATCCCCTTTCTTTCCTTTAGTGCTGTCTTAATTCATGCCTTCATTAATACCTCAATTATTGTCATAATGCTTTAACTGATCTCCCTGTTCTCTGTTATACACTTGAGTGATTTCTCTAAACATGGGATTATATCCTGTTTAAAGGCAGCAGTGATAACTCATTACTCTATACACCAGAGGCCTTCAAGTTCTGGTCCTTTCCTGACCCATTAGCTTTCCTCTCACCTCCCTACCTTGTTCTTTGTGCTCTGGCCAAGCCGAAAGCCTTGCACTTTTCAGACCTTACCCCGCTATCTCTTGCCTCTCACCTTTAGTGTGCCACTCCTCTCTTCAGTGTGGTTGTTAATCCTTGTTAAGAGTCTGATGAAATTGTTGGCCATTTTAGTCTTTTTGTCACAGCCATGGGACAAAACAGTGATTTTATACAACTGTTGTTACATTTTTGATGCACTTGGAACATTTGT
This sequence comes from Taxidea taxus jeffersonii, assembly GCA_003697995.1. Classification (NCBI taxonomy): domain Eukaryota; kingdom Metazoa; phylum Chordata; class Mammalia; order Carnivora; family Mustelidae; genus Taxidea; species Taxidea taxus. The sequence goes on along the minus strand of ML108900.1, from coordinate 147,032 downwards.
GGGGGGTGGCACAAATTCAAATGAGTTATGAGTTAAGATTAAAGTGGAAGACAGAGGGGTGCCTAGCTGGCTCATCAAGCATGTGACTCTTGATCTCTGGTGGTGAGGTTGATCCCCATGTTGGAGTTAGACATTACTTAAACAAAACAAAACAAAACAAAAATACCCCCCCCAAAACAAGAAACAAAAACAAACTTGAAAGTGGGAGACAGAGAACCTAATTGCAACCTATTCTAATCTACCATTCTGTGAATGGCATTTTTTTTTTCTAAGATTTATTTATTTATTTATTAGAGAGAGAGAGAGAGAGAGAGAAAGAGAACACAAGCAGGGGGAGTGGGAGAGGGAGAAGCAGGCTTCCTGCAAATCAGGAAGCCCGATGCCAGTTTGGATCCTAGGACTCTGAGATCATGACCTGAGCGGAAGGCAGCCAGTTAGCAACTGAGCTACCAGCTGCCCATGTGAATGGCATTTTAAAGGTAATTCATATTTAAGTGATAATTTGCATAGTCCTTTATCATAAATAGCTTTCATATACATTCATACATATTTATTTATTTATTAATTAAAGATTTTATTTATTTATTTGACAGACAAAGATCACAAGCAGGCAGAGAGGAAGGCAGGGAGAGAGGAGGAAGCAGGCTTCCCGCCAAGCAGAGAGCCCGATGCGGGGCTTGATCCCAGGACCCTGGGATCATGACCTGAGCCGAAGGCAGAGGCTTTAACCCACTGAGCCACCCAGGCGCCCCTCATACATTGTTTTTTAGAGTAGTCTTGTAGTGTGTTGTTACCTTCATTTATAGATAACAGAGTTGGAACTTGTACAGTTTAGGGTTGTGGCACATAATCACTATATACATCTATTATGTTGAATTTAAGAGTGTCTTTTCAGCTGGGTAAAAATTTGTACTTGTGTTAAAGTTGTCCTAAAGTGTAGAAACCTGCCTTTTTTTTCTTCTCCCTTGAAACTATTTTCTGGTAAATATATATATTTACCTATATATTCTCTAGAACCTTAATAATATCTTTTACCCAAGTTATCAGAAATCCTGGGAAGTTGCTTTTGGAATAGAATTTTATTTAATTATTACAATCCAATTAGCGATCTGATCTCATATTCAAATTAAACAACCTTAACAAAAACAAACTCTCAAACACTCCTTGAACAGTTGGCTCACCACAGCTCTGAGCACCAGCCTAGCCTGGTACCACTCATGAACCGTGATGTTTTTCTTGGCAGTGATTCCGAATGAGCAATTCCAGCACTCCTGAGGAGCTGTGCAAACCCACACAAGAGGCAGCCCCTCTGAGCCTGGAATGATGGAGGGAAGCAGTGCTTTCACATGTACATGTACCAGATGTGTGTGAGCATAATTTTCTTTGCTAAGGTATCTTCAGTAACAGCAGAAATAACTCCCCACCTTGCCTATAGGAACTAGAGCTAAAGGAGTGGAGGAAATGACATGCCTTATTTCCAAGTTGAAGTCTTTTTTTTTTCATTTTTCTTTTTAGTTATGGGGATACATGTGAACTAATGCACATGGACCAAAGCTGGGTTTCTGCTTAAATTAAGACTGGAGAGGTGTATGGGTCTGAGAAGGCAGTATAGTTTCCCTCCACTGAGAGGAGTATCTCAGGAATTCCAGAGAGGTCATTTAGTTTTTGTGTTTTTTTAAGATTTTATTTATTTATTTGACAGGGATCACAAGTAGGCAGAGAGAGAGAGAAAGAGAGGAGGAAGCAGGCTTCCTGCTAAGCAGAGAGCCTGATGTGGGGCTTGATCCCAGGACCCTGGGATCATGACCTGAGCTGAAGGCAGAGGCTTTAACCCACTGAGCCACCCAGGTGCCCCGTTTTTGTTTTTTGTTTTTTTTTTAATTAAATTTATTTATTTGAGAGAGAGGGAGAGAGTGCTTGAGCAGGGAGGAGGATCAGAGAGCAAAGGAGAAGCAGGCTTCCCACTGAGCTGTTGGATCCACACACTTTTTTTTTTTTTTTTTAGGATTTTATTTATTTGATGGGAGGAGAGAGAGAGAGAGCAAGTGTGCATGAGAGAGCACAAGCAGAGGAAGCAGGAGAGGGAAAAGCAGGCTTCCCTCTGAGCAGGGAGCCTGATGTGAGGCTCAATTCCAGGACCCTGGGATCATGACTTGACCTGAAGGCAGATGCCCAAATGACTGAGCCACCGAGGTGCTCCAAGGCACTTTTAGTTTAAAAAAGCAAGATTCTAATTTTGATATTTAAAAAACAGAAAAATAATCCTAATTATTTTCATTATGCAACTGAAAGGAAAGTGACAAAATCTTGGCTGGTGGATAAATACAGAAGCATGCCTTTATCTTCTGAATATTAGGGTTCTCACTTGAAGGGTGAAGTACCCTTGGAGGTGTTCATTAAAGTTTTCAAGGATTATGAGGCCACAATGTTTATCAAGAGGGAACAAAGTTGATCAGAAATGCTGCTCTCCCATAGGAAGGAGAATCACTGACTAGAGCTTATGCATTGGTCTGTTGTTCAGCTATTACTTTTTGTTTGTTTTTTTGCTAAAGGGTAAATTGCATAAACGGTGTTCTGTATGCATTTAGAGAGTCAAAATTTATTCTTGTGACAAACTTAGACTGAATCCAAACCCAATTCTGAGCTATGCTTTATAAAAGCAGAAAACCACTACTCATTAAATGGAGATATTTCTTGACTCTTCTGGGTAGATTGGTTTTAATGCCAAAGTCTGGTGACTTTTTAATAGTAAACATCTTTTCATCTTGGTTAATTATCCTTTTTATTAGTTTTGACTTCATGTTCCAGTTTTCAAATGGCAGCATCTCAAAGGATTCACATTTGTCAATAGTTGTCTAAACAATGACATTCCACAAAGTTAATTGATGTTTTAGTGCAAATGGGGTCCGAACGTTGCCATTGTTCTATACTAATGTAACACTCAAATTCTGGCTGCAATACCCCCAACACCATAGTTACCCCTGAGTGCCATGTTTTTAGATTTCCTAGTTTCTTTTGGTTTATCTGTGGCTTCTGAGTTTTCCGTGTTGAACAGGTGTTACTTTTACAATAAAAATATTAATATTAAAAATAATTTATGATTAGCATTATAAATATTAACTTTCATGACTATAATAGTAAACTTGCCCTAAGAATAAGTTGTTTTGGAGGAATAAATGATAGATGTACGGAGTTTTATCTGTGCGTGTTAGATTTCGTCTCTTTCTACTCGGAGAAAAATGTTAATTATGGAATTGGTTGCAAATGGAAAGCCAAGGAATACCAAACTAACTCTTTTACTTTAAATTTATAACAGATACTTACACACAAATGTTCTTGCATATGTATAGATGTCATTGGTACAGAGCCACAGTCTCTTATCTGACACTCTTGGGGCCATATATCTTTGGGGTTCAGATTTTTTTGGACTTTAAAAAAGTAAACTGTTACGTACATCTCAATTTTTTAACACCCTACAGGGGAATCTGAGGCGGCACCCTGTAATTAATTACATTGATATTTCTGCAGCAAAATCTATGGGTATTCAGAGCAAGTGGAGAAATAAAGACCATAAATAGTCTCATGTCAGGTCAGATTATATTTTGCTTCCAAATGAGTGTTGATACCATCTTACAAAAATCTTGTGTTTTTCGTTTCTCAGTGAACATTCTTAAGGTACATTTTTCTACAGCACATAGTATACCTACTTCAGGTTTTCAGTGAGTTGTGGCCTTCTGCCATACTGCTCTATCCTAGATGACTAACCAGGCCTCCTCTGCTGGATGTTTGAATTGCAGGCAGTGTCATGCAATATAAATATCCTGTCTGTATACATCTTTGAACAAAGAAATGGTTTTTTCTCCCTTGGATTGCTTCCTTGGGGTACCTGTCCAAAAGTGAGATTACTGGTTCAAAGGGTATGAACAATTTTATAACACTTGTTACACATTGCCAGATTGTTCTTTAGAAAACTTAAAGCAGTTTACTCTGCGCCAGCAATATGTTGGCTTCCTGAACACCCTAACAATGTTAAGTTTTATTTTTGTTAATATTTGCTAATTTGATAAGTGTCAATGCTATTTTTAAAAATTAACTTTAAATTATATTTTGCTTTTAGGGCTATGTGTTTTCCCAGTTTTTGAGCCCTTTAAAAGCAGCAAAATGGCCTGAATGGCCTGACAGTTGTATATAATGTCTGGAAATACAAAGGGACACATACCAGTAAATATGTTAGAGTAAATTTGTTACCACAAGTGGGAATACTAGGAAGGCCTGAGAGTATACTTGTTTCTAGATTCTCATCTGCCACACCTAGCAGGTGGGGCACACCCTTGTTCCCATTCCTCTGCTCTCAGCACAGGTGTTGATCAAGGCCTTCTTTTGGGGTTAAAAGTGGGAATGGAAATGAACCATCTGGAGACTCTGCTCGAAGGACATCCTAACTCTTCAGGGTGACTCCTCATCCTTCAGAGGATCAAGTCTGCAAGAGCAGCCCGGTCTCATGCGGTGTGCTATCGTCCTCCTCTGCCTCCTCCAGACCCAGACCGCTCAGTTGAGAATAGCTTTAATTAATTGATTTGGGTGTACATGTGCTTAAAAATGTTTTCCTTTTTATTTATTTATTTATAAATAAACATAAATATTTATTTATTTATATTTATATTTAAAAAGATACAGACATCATTTCATTTATTAAGCACAAACTATGTAGTGGAGTCATGCAGGAAATGAATAAATTTGATGTATTCCATACACATGAGAGGTTATGAGAGGAGGCAAAAATGTAAATAACTCTAAGGCAATATGCTGTACATGTTAAATGCAGTATGAATAAGATAGAGGATTTTAGGGGAAGGCAAAATGACTTCTGAGCTGATCAGGCAAGGCTGCATGGAGACAGAGCTTTTGAGTTTGGCTTTAAAGTATCCATAGACTCGTTTTCAGATTTCTCAGGAAGAGGTATTTCAGGTAGAATGCGAGGCCTAGGCAAGGGCTAGGAGGCAGCCTACTAATGGATGTTTTACTCTGCTTTACTCTATATTGTATCTGGTTTTATCTACCCAATAATTATGTGATATAACTGCTATTATGATTGTTCTGTTTTAGATAGGCAGCTAAGGCTAGTGAGCAGTGGGGGCTGGGTTTGCATCAGGACCCACTGGACTTACTAAGTGAATACAAGGGGTTTGGTTTGCCCAGAGCCAGGATGTGTGTGTAAGGGAAGTCACAGAAGCGAAGGCTGGAAAGGAATGGTGGAGCTAGGGAATGAAGGTTTGAATGGTGAGTTATGAAGTTTGGATGTGGGCGCCTGGGTGCCTCAGTGGGTTAAGCCTCTGCCTTCGGTTCAGGTCATGATCTCAGGGTCCTGGGGTCGAGCCCCGCATCGGGCTCTCTGCTCCATGTGGAGCCTGCTTCCTCCTTTCTCTCTCTGCCTGCCTCTCTGCCTGCTTGTGATCTCTGTCTGTCAAATAAATAAATAAAATCCTTAAAAAAAAAGAAGTTTGGATGTGATTTAATAGAGAGGCAATGGGGAGATATTGAAGGGGTCTGAAGTAGTGCCTTAAAAAGATGTGCCTGGGCTGCAGAGGGAAGGAAAGGATGAGCTCCAATTATAAAGTTGCTGGGTGAGATTTGAGGCACAATAGTTGAAATGGGAAAGAAGGGACAGATCTGAAACATTTTAAAGGACAGTCTGAGGAAATTTTAGTAAATGTTGGGTGTGGACAGTGACGTGGAAGCAGAGATGATCCTGCATCTGGAATCTGCATTAAGACTTTTTGAACTGGGAGCCCCACATTTTCATTCTGTACTGGCGCTACAGATTATATAGACAGCTGTGGATGGTGCATTGTCAAGACCAGGGGCATGAGGAGGAGGAATTGATGGGGAAAGACTGACTCAGACCTTGGCTGTGTTAAATGCCAGCAGGACATCAGGGGATGGTGTCAAGCAGGTTACTGGAAGCGCAAACCCGGAGCCTCAGAGTGAAGTGAAGCGGGAGGTAGAGCTTTGGATAGAGCACGTGTCTCCAAGGGGCACATTACGAAATAAGAGAAACCCAGAAATTCTGTCTCAAGCAGATGTGCGGGCTGCTCCTAAGGAGTTTAGTTAGTGTCCACTGAAATCATCTTCTTTAAAAATAACGAAACTTTGGGATGCCTGGGTGGCTTAGTTGGTTGAAGTGTCTGCCTTTGGCTCAGGCCGTGATCCCAGGGTCCTGGAATCGAGTCCTGTATCGGGCTCCCTGCTCGGCGGGGAGCCTGCTTCTCCCTCTACCTGCTGCTCCCACTGTGTGTACTCTCTTTCTCTGTCTCTCTCTCTGACAAATAAAATCTTTTTAAAAAAATTTAAACAACAAAACTTCATTGCTTTGAAAATTCTAGCATTTAGCGTTCTCTTACTCAGATCTGCAACTTCCCAAAGGTCAGAATTGTATTATTATCATTGTCTTGAGTTTTCCGAAGTGTAGTCCTCTAAGACTTACTGATTTTTTTCCCTGTTGCCTCTGAGACTATTGGCATTTACTCTTTCTTTCATCCATGATGTAATTAAGCCAGTCTGTAAGTCTTATTTTCAAGATGTTCTAGACCAAGAGACTGTGAGAATAGCCTAGAATAGTTTTAATCAATTTATGTGTTTCAAATTTAAGTATAAAGAATTGACAGTGGTGGAAAACCCGTTCAACAGGCAGATGTTATCTTGTAGATCTGTCTTCGCAGAGCTTAGTAACTGAGTCAGCTACTTCATTTACAATTCATGATGAAAACAGCTCTTTTCAGCGTAGGCTCACTTTTTAAAAAATTGTCTAGGGGAACTGGGAAACTAGTATAAATGAATTTAAGTTCTCTAGGAGTAGGATGGAATGTTGCCCAGTTTGTTAGGAAACAGGACTGACTCTTGCAATCCCGTCCCACTAGACGTCTGAGGTTTGCACGGGTCGGGAGGGGGTGTCCTCCGGTGCTCGCCGGGCTGGGAATGGAGTTGGGCCTCATTCGGGTAGTAACTGGCCCTCTGGCTACACCCAGCTGTATTTTGCCTTCATCTTGTGTCACATAGCGTAGCAGTGAGACTCCAGCAAGATAATAGAGGTCGGTGTGCTTTCGGAGGCGGCACGCTGATGTGCCAAACAGTATTGTCATTGAGCAGCGGGCACGGAGCCCGCCCGTGGGCGTGCGTGTTGACTCACGTGTTCTGCTGTAATCTCTCAGAACTCGGGCCCTGAATTGCTCTCTTGTGATTCAAGCCCAGCTGAAGGTGTTGGAAGTGCAGTGACCCTGGTGGAAGAACCTGTAAGCACAGGGGGCGGATGAAATAGTTGTGTAATAAGAAGAGGCTATCTGCCTTTTTGGGTAAGGCACTCTTACCTTTCCAGTAACTGTTCTGTTTTTAATGTCACTTGGCTTCACTTACAAGGTCTGTATGAAAGCGCATGCCTGCGCGGAAGCAGTCTTGTGACCATGCTTGTCTCCTCTTGTGCTCCCTGGGATGAACTGAAGTACCGGTTTGCTGACAAGTGCATTTGGTATCTAGTGGCTATGGAGAGGGGAGGAAAAGGGAAGTCCAACGAAAGCACTTTTCCCCCAGAGTTTGATAAACAGAAGCCATGTAGTCTTGTAAATCCCATGGCAACACACCAGGCAGAAAAAAGACTTGCTAATAGCAAAGGTCAGGATTCACAAAAGAGCAATGTAGGTTTTTGGTATTGACTTCAAAACACACTGTTTTCTGTAACTTCGCGTTCATTTGTTATGTGTATGCTCTTATAGTTTTGTATATATGGTAGTTGCTTTTCGTGACTTTGGTCAGGAAACAGATGAGTCCCTTAAAAGGCAGACTATTATTCTTTTTGGGAAGAAAATGTAGTAAAAGTAATGCTTGGTCCAGTTAATCTGTCTTCTTCCTCTAATTCATCATGATAACTTCAGGTGTCTGGTGGCAACTGAGAATGTGTTATGGAAAAATGTCAAGCCATTGTAATCCCCATTAGTTATGGTCACTTAAGAGGATAAATTAATCATTGGTCACTAATCTTTGGATAATTACTCTATTTAGTTGGAAATATCCTTAATTTTTTGGAAAGCAAGTCAGTGAGTTAGTAGAACTGTCAAAATTGATCAGCTTTTCTTAGCCTAATAATAAGTGAATGGAAACTAGTTGCCTGCAACCCTTTCTCTCCTGCATTGTAGAATGATCATTCTAAAACTCTGGATAGTGTAGGGGCCCCTGGGTGGCTCAGTGGGTTAAGCCTCTGCCTTCCGCTCAGGTCACGATCTCAAGGTCTTGGGATGGAGCCGCACATCGGGATCCCTGCTCAGCGGGGAGCCTGCTTCCTCCTCTCTCTCTGCCTACCTCTCTGCCTACTTGTGATCTCTGTCTGTCAAATAAATAAATAAAAATCTTTAAAGAAAAGTAAAACTCTGGACAGTGTAAATGGAACAACAGGAAAATATATTTATACACTACCTTGTGGTTTTTGGGTGGGCATTCAGAGCCTGTTAGTTGAGGATTAACATAGTTGCCATAACAGGTAAAGTCTTGTGACCTGTGTATGTGGTTTTCCTTATTAGAATTAGGTAAGTTAATTACATTATAACATTGGCTTGGATATAGGTTGTTAGAAGGTGAGTCTTTTAGGGACAGCAATTCTGTTTACTTGTGCATTGAATAAATATTTTGAAGGAGTCCGCTTTATTTAAGTATTGTATTAGATGCTAGGGATGGGGATGGGAATAAAGAAAGCTATACATTTCAGTCCCAAAGGAATAAAAAAAAAGGAAGGAGGAAGTCTTAGCCTTCTGTTTTTAGCATGGGTACAGTGCCTCAAATGCAGACTAGTATTCGCTTTTTGGAGTTTGAGGTCCTGATTCATGAGGTTCCCAAAGAATCTTCTAAGAGTAAATGAGGTTGTTATGCAGATGGAATCAGAGACATATTACTATTTTATCACAATCAAAATAATGCCATTTTGATGATAAAGTTCACTTGTGTTTGTTACAAATTGTTGTTTTTATAAGGTTTCTGGAAACAAAACAGAATTTTGCTAAGTGTTGTTTCCAGTCACTAGAGAAGGATTTGAGTCATTATGAGAAACCTAAGACTGTATGTAGGACTGACTGACTAGAACCAAAATATAAGTTAGGACTTTAGAAAACAATTGCAGGTTTAGAAATCTTAACTAGGACACATTTTAGAAGGCTCATTTAAAAACAAAGATTTATTTATTTTAGAGAGTGAGAGCATGGGGGAGGGGTGAAGGGAGAGAGAGAATCTCAAGCAGACTCTTCTGTGAGCACAGAACCCAAAGTGGGGCTCAGTCTCAGGACCCTGAGATCATTACCTGAACCAAAATCAAGAGTCAGATGCTTAACCAACTGAACCACACAGGTGCCCTGGCTCAATTAATTTTTTAATATCCAACTTTATTGAGGGATAATTTAATATAAAATTTAGCAATCTTTAAGAAAGATTTTATTTATTTATTTGACAGAGAGAGACACAACGAGAGAGGGAACACAAGCAGGGGGAGGGACAGAGGGAGAAGCAGATTCCCCGCTGAGCAGAGAGACCAATGTGGGGCTGAATTCCAGGACTGGGATCATGACCTGAGCCGAAGGCAGACTTAACAACTGAGCCCTAAATTCAGCAATTTTAAGGCTAGAATTTGATGAGTTCTGACAAATGCATACAGTCATGAACCACCATCAGAATCATGATCGATCCTTTCCAACACCCCCGAGATGTTCTCTTGTGTCGCTTTCCAGTCAGTCTTCCCCTTTACCCTGGCCCCTGGCCACTGCTGATGTGCTTTCTGTCACTATGGTGTTGCCTGCCCTAAAATTTTGTATAAATAGATTCATACAGTATTGTTTCTTTGTCTCTAGTGCTCACTCAGTGTGACGGTTTTGAAGATTCACCCATGTTGTTGCATATATTAGTAGTTCATTTCTTTTTATTGCTGAGTAGTATTCCTTTGTATGCCTATACTACAATTTTTTATCCATTCACATCTTTAACAAATTTTTTTTTAAGATTTTATTTATTTATTTGGCAGAGAGAGATCACAAGTAGGCAGAGAGGCAGTCAGAGAGGAGGAAGCAGGATCCCCACTGCACAGAGACCCTGATGTGGGGCTTGATTCCAGGACCCTGAGATCATGACCTGAGCTGCAGGCAGAGGCCTAACCCACTGAGCCACCCAGGTGCCCCCCGTTCACATCTTTTTTAAAAAGATTTTATTTATTTGGGTGGGAGGGAGAGAGAGAGAGCAAGCACAAGCAGGGGAAGCGAGAAGCAGGCTCTCTGCTAAGCAGGGAATGGGAAGCAGGACTCAATCTCAGGACCCTGAGATCATGACCCAAGTGTAAGGCAGATACTTAAATGGCTGAGCCACCCAGGTGTCCCTCCATTCACATCTTGATGGACATTTGGGTTGTTTCTAGTTTTTGCCTGTTATGAATAGTGCTGTTTTGAACATTTATGTGTAGTTACCTATGTTTTCATGTCTCCTGTGCACCTTATTTTAATTTAAATTTTACTCTGTATGCTTATCTGTACTTTCGAATTTCACAAGAGGATGATATTTATTTTACTATTTTTAATTAAAAGAAATTGTGATTGAGGGAGGAGGTGAAACAGTGAGTGGAGGACTCTGGAAAGACTAATTTTTCACTTGGGTAGTTGGGTGAGTGGTGGTATTCCCAATCAAGAGAGTCAAATATGGCTGAAATTTACTTTTTTTTTTTTTTTAAAGATTTATTTATTTTTTAGAGAGCGAGTAAGTGATGGTGAGTGGGTGTGCCAGAGCAGGGGAAGAGCAGAGGGAGAGAGAGAAGCAGACTCCCTGCTGAGCATGGAGCCCGACTAGGACTCCATCCCAGACCCTGAGATCATAACCTGAGCCAAAATAAAGGGTTGGATGCTTAACTGACTGAGCCACCAAAGCGCCCCTGAAATTTCCTATTTTTGAAAAAGACTGAAGAGGGCCTATTGAGATGGGTCTTGGAAAATCACTGATGACTTCAGCTAGCTTACTCTCATTGGTGTGGGTGGAGGTGAGTGGGGCTTGATTAGTTTGTGGAACAGTGAATGGGGAGTAGAGAAGGGGGTGTGGGGTGAGAAGTGATCAGAGGAGAAATCGGTTTGTAGCTAGAGGAGGATTAGCATCAGGGGAGGTTAATAATTAACTTTATAAACGATGGGAGTAGCTTGAGGAGAGGGAGCCCACACAGAGGGAGATGAAGTTACCGAGGGCTAATCAATAGAAGGGTCCTGAGCAAGTTGGTTAAGGAATCCAAGCACTGATGGTGGTGGTCATTGGGGGATTTGGCAGGGGTGCCACCGATTCAGGGCCTGGAGAGAAGAAAGTAAAAACAGGCGCAAATGGAGGTAGGATTGCTGAGGATCAGGAAGCTGAGGGGGCATTTGTTTTCTCTGAGAAATTATTTAAGTGTCACCTGCTTCGGTAGGGAGCAGATCTGAAGAGAGTGGCAGAGGTTTGGGAGCTGAGTAGTGAGAAGAAAAAGGAATGATATCAGCTCTGAGAACTCAGCCAAGATCGGAAAATGTGAATTTGTGGTGAAGCTGGTTTCTGAGATTGTGGCTTTTTCTCCACCCCACCCCACCACCAACCCTGACTGGCTCTGCAGCCTGATAAGTGCCCAGGGAAGGTGAACTGAACAATTGATACAAAGTTGGAGAAGAATCAAAGCAAAGTAATTTTACATTTTTTGTCTGTTTTCAGCTCTATGCTGTGTGGCTCCCTCTTCTCTTTACCTTTTATACACCTCATGTTTTTGGTGAAGTTGACTAAACATTTAACAACCAAATGTAGTTTTTAAAATTGTGATAAAATTTATGTAACATAAAATTTATCATTTTAACCACTATTAAGTGTACAGTGCATTAAGTATATTCACTATGTTGTGTACTCATCACTGTCTTGCAATTCTAATTTGAGGCATGACTTTGTAATTTCTTTTCCTCCCTTTCTATTACTCCTGATCTGAAAATTCAACATAGTCCTTTACTGGAGATAGCATTTGTATTTTTGAGATTGAGATATAATAATAGGTACTGAGCTTAACTTTGGCAGGTGCTGTGCAAGGGACAAATTGTGGCATTAGCTTTCTTGATATTTAGTTGTAATTACTTATTAATGTCCGTCTTCCTTACTAGGCTTGTGAGGTCCGTGAGTGCAGAGGCTGTCTGTCTTTGTCTTATTTACAGTTACATCTGTACTGCCTGGCTTAGTGCTTGGCACATAGTAGGCATTCAGTGGAGTTTTTGAGCACATGAAAGTCTTTCACTGAAAGAATTTATTGCAGTTTAGTAAATTCTTTCTGAATGCTTCCTATAAAGTAGGCAAAACTTGTATTCACACTTTAATACAGATTATAGGGCATGCCACATTCCAATGTCTAGTTAATTAGTAGAAATCAAAAAGGGTTTATATTTGCAATTTCACCTTGGAAGGTATTAGAGAAGCTTGTGCATTAAACAAATGGTTGTGCAGAATTGGCAGCAATAATCCCAAAGCTTGAAGGCTGTAGGTTAATTAGGATAACTTGACAGAAAGTGAGTTAATCAAATTTGAGAGTTGAAAGAATGTTCCAATAATTTATGTTCATACACACTTCAGATATATCAGCAGGTAACAGGAACCTTAGTTGCAGAATAGTCCAAAACAGTGGAATGCCAGTGGATTTTATGGCTTATGGTAATGTTTTGGAGAAAGAAAACCTATAAAATTGTTTGGGGCTGTTTGGTACTATTACCCTGTATGAAGTAAAAAACACTAGAGTTTAAAATATTGTCTTCATTAAAGATAATATATAGTTAATGTATTAAGAAATAAGAATTATATTTTTAATATATTAATGGATTCAGTAATACTTTTTATTTAAGAAATATGCACAAATATGGGGATTTCTCTGTTAACTGGTATTAGATAAAAATCATTTTTTCCCCCAACTGGCTTATGTTTAAATGGATATAAAAGGGTAAAATACACACATAATAATTAATTAGCAATATAATAACATCTCTATAAGAATAATCACAGTATGTCCTCTGATTCTGAAAGGTAAGGGCTTTGTGTTTGTGTGTAGAAAACCCCACTGAGGTCCTTTTTTAAAAAAAAAAAATCTGCCTCCAGTAAGGTATTTTGGATCCTGTGGAAGGAATAAAGAAAAGCTAGTGGAGCTCTAGTTCTATTATTTCTTACCCTTTTTTCACTCTCAATAAGCTGAAACTGGAGTTTGGTTTTAGGAACAGTAATGGAAATTTTCTTATGTACCATCAGCAAAATCTAATCCTGAGTGATTACTAAGGCTTTTCAGTGTGTGCGTATTTGTGTGGGTGTGCATGCGTGTGTAGGAAGCAGACAGACAGACAAAAGACTTGGAATGGACTTCTCCACTTAAGTAACAGAGCAGGCAGTGGGGGGAGGAGGGGCAGGGAGGAGCGGAATCGGAGGAAGGGAAGCCTCAGGCTCCAGTCTTGGTTGTGTAAGTGCTGCTCTGTTTCCTCCTCACTGAGGCCTGCACGTCCCCACGCTGGTGTTCTGCCCACTTTGTGTGGGGGGAGAGAGGAGCCAGCTGTGTGAAGGTGGGATCTGGGGGTTTTAGTGCCTTCGAGGCCAACAGGAGCAGGTTGCATCTCCGGCTGGGCTCTGGGGCAACAGCAGCACAAACATCTAGGGAAGACATTCTCCTGTCATCATTTTTATTCCTGAGTCATCATGTTTACTTACTCAGATGTCTGGTGTTGCCAGTTACTCAGAAATCAAGGAAGCAGCTTCTTCTGTTGGTCTTCTTTCTTTCCTTCCTTCTTTCCTTCCTTGTCTCTTGTCTGTTACTTCTTTTCTTTATGTTACTCAAGCAGGTGCATTTAAACACAAAGGTTACTATTTCCTCCAGCAAGCATTTCCTCTTTACCTCATTGACTTCTAATCCTGCTGTGTGTAACAGTGAATTAAGACATTTAAAGATGTTGCATTCATGTAATAACGTTGGCAAATCTCGAGAATATAGTACTGAGTGAAAATATGAAGTTGTAGAATGTTTAATATGATACCATCTACATTTCATTTTAAAAACATGTAAAACTACTACATTTCATAGAATCTTTTTTTAAAGATTTTATTTATTTGACAGACAGAGATCACAAGTAGGCAGAGAGGCAGGCAGAGAGAGAGGGGAAAGCAGGCTCCCTGCCAAGCAGAGAGCCTGATGTGGGGCTCGATCCCAGGATCCTGAGATCATGACCTGAGCCGAAGGCAGAGGCTTTAACCCACTGAGCCACTCAGGCGCCCCTCTTTTTCTTTTTCTAAAGATTTTATTTATTTATTTGACAGACAGAGATCACAAGTAGGCAGAGGCAGGCAGAGAGAGAGGAAGGGAAGCAGGCTCCCTGCTGAGCAGAGAGCCCCCTGCGATGCGGGGCTCAATGAGGGACTCAAGTCAGGACCCTGGGATCATGACCTGAGCCGAAGGCAGAGGCTCTAACCCACTGAGCCACGCAGGCGCCCCTACATTTCGTAGAATCTAAAACACTATTGATGCTAAGATGCACCACTATTTTAATACACTGAATTTATTGATTGTAAGATATATATCCTAACTTTATAGATATTTTAATATGAAAAAATGCATCTTAGAATTGAAGAAAGAAGGTAGGTAGATTCATTTTATTTTATTTTTTAAAGATTTTATTTATTTGACAGAGATCAGGAGAGAGCACAGGCAGAGGGAAGAGTGGAGGGAGAGGGAGAGGCAGACTTCCTGCTGAGCTGGGAGTCCAATGCGGGGCTCAACCTCAGGATCATGAGATCATGACCTGAGCTGAAGGCAGATGTTTAACCATCAGAGCCACCCAGGTGCCAAGTAGATATATTTTATTAAAGTGGTCTTATGTAATAAAAATATAAAAACACTCATAGAGGAGCATCTGGGGGGCTCAGTCAGTTAAGTTTCTGCCTTCAGCTCAGGTCAGGATCCTGGGGTCCTAGAGTTGAGTCCCACATCATGCTCCTTACTCAGCGGGGAGCCTGTTTTTCCCTCTCCTTCTGCCCCTCTTCCTTGCTCTCTCCCACTCTCAAATAATAAATAAATAAAATCTTAAACAAAACCAATGCATAGAAATGATATGTAGCCAATTCAGGATGTAGATGTAGTTTATCTCTATGAAGGGAAGGATGTAGAGGAGGGCCACAAAGAACTTCAACCCTATAAATTATAAAATCTAAAGCAAATATTGCAAAAAATTAAGATTAGACAAAGCTGACTGGTGAATTCCTATACCTTTCTGTATGCTGTGTTTCATAATGAAAATTATATATTTAAAAGCTACATAAAAAGCAAGTTGCAAAAGTCTTTATATAGTGGATCCTATTTTATCTTCTAGCAGTATTTGATTTTGTGTTCTTTCAGACTTTTTCCTGTGTCTGTCATACTGCCGCAGGTTTTGTTGTTGTTGCTCCTGCTGTTGTGGGAAGGCTGGGGACATATTACGTTTCCATTTTTCTGTATGAAATAAGAGACCTACCATGTGTTGTTTTAGTAATGATAAAAAGGGCAAAGTTTTTAATGCTAAAGATGTCATAGAATGAATAGGATTGGCTGGCATTATTTCTTGGTGTTAAGAAAATATTTCCATTTTTTGTTTCTTTGAAGCTGTTTTTCAGGTTGCTCCCTTACTCTTTCTTTCTTAGTCATAAGATGTCTGGAGAGGTCAAGTCTTGAGCATATGAATTGTACAAGTTGAACAAAAGTAAGTATGTCAGGACTCCTGGCTGGCTCAGCTGGTGGCACATACAGCACTTGGTCTGGAAGTTGTGAGTTCCAGCCCCACGTTGGGTGTAGACCTTACTTAAAAAAAAATACTATCATACCTAGAAATCTGATAAAGAGACTTTTAGAATAGGGTCATGAAGCTCATGAACTCTTTTTATCCTTTTACTGAAACCTAAAAAGTATTTCAGTTTTGCCCGGCTACTACCAGATGAAAGGACTGCAGTAGGATGTTTGCTTATTATGTCCAGAGCAGTGAGGAATCTAGGGGGTGAAAGCGATGTTGTTTGATCACATTACCTTTAAGGGTCCTTAATCTTCTACATCCATTAAAAAGGAATATTTTTCACATCCTGTAATATTAGTATCACACTTAGGTATTTAATAGTCCTTATTGTTTGTTTAAAATAAAATTTGGCAAGATCTGTAAAAAAAAAAAAAAGGTGCCAAATATAGTCATGCCATTTGACCCGAAATCTCATTCCCTAGGGTCTTACCTAATGACTCATGAGAAGGAAAAAGCTCCATGTGTAAAGAGCTCCATTATACTATTACTGTAAAAAAAGTAAAGCTTCAGAGTCCATTTGAATGTTCCTAAATCCAGAAATATCTTGATAAATGATGACAGTCTGTTTTATGGATTATATTACAACTATAAATAATAATGATTGCTATGTAGCAACATAGGAAATGTTTGGTGAAACGAGCAGATGTACCGTGCTATGACTCTAGAAATGTACAAGAACATGAACAAAGATAAAGAGAATATGGAAAATCAAAAACAAAAAAAGATAGTTGTATTAGAATGGCAGAATTTTGAGTGGATTTCTCCCCTCACCATTTGTTTAAAAAAAAAGTACTTATTTTTGAGGGGGAGCCAGATCTTTTAAAGAGAAATTTGAATTTCTCTTTAAGAAAATGGCAGATGGTTGGTTGGAGGATCCTAGAAAACTAAAAGTAGTGGCCCTTTTGAAGATAAAACTAAAACATTTTAAACCGAGTTTGCATTTGCACTGCACATATTGATTATTTAATTTTGTCTTTTCAAAGTAAGTTGGCCTAGTGCAATTGTGTGGAAATAAGAATAATGAAGAGGATTGGTAAAAAGAAGTGGGAGGATCAAAGCCAATGTGACTAGCTTATTCTTTTGGACTACCAAATATACCCAATTTTTGGACTGTCTGCTTTAGTCAATATTTGGTTATTTGCTTTGAAGCTATTTGTTTCCAGTAATGCCATTAACATCCTCATGAGAGCTGCAGCCTGACCCTGAGATGGTAGAATCTTAACTAATTTTATCATTTATATAGAAACTGAACCTTTTGAATGACAACCATTTCTTTTCTCTGTACGTCTTGTTTTTGATTTTTACATAACCATGGACTTCTAGTGACCAAAAAAAAAAAAGTCCCATAATTAACTCGCAGTTAAATCATCTTGCTATCATACGTAGACTGGGACTCGTGATGACTGAAGAGAGAATAGAAAAGACTAAAAGACTAAAAAAGTTTTAGACCTTCAGGACCTTGTTAACCAGTTAATCCAGCTTCTTTGTTTTATAGATAAATAAGTAGTACCAGGGAGGCAGCAATGAACCTAGGCCTTAGGATTTCAAATCTAATGCCCTTTCTGTTGTACTGCAAGGAGAAGAGAAGGGGAAGGGAGAGCAGAGCCGAATTATTGACATTTTAGAGGCTACTTTTTCAGAAAGGACAGAACATTGGACTTGATGTTGTTATTGTCTTAAGTTATGGTTTTTCAAAAACTAGCACCCTAAAACAAAAATAGGTAAAATTTACGAACAAGACAGTTCACCAAAGAAATATAATAAACATGAAAAAAATATGCAACATAATTGAAATGTAAGTAACAAATGCACATTGCTACTTCAAAGTAAAAAATTTACTTACAGACTTTATTAAGACCATTGGCTTTATAGGGCTTTTTGTTGGCATCTAACTTTAGGAAATGTAATTAGAATGGAAAAAAACTGCAGTGCAAATGGTGAAAGATGAAGACAACCTGGTCAATAAATTTTATGAAAGCTATGATAGCTTTAAACCTGTTTTTACTCATTCATTTGATCCTATCTGGCATCCACAGATGAATTACTGCAGGTGGTGTTTACAGACAGTGCACCACTGGGAAGGAAGCTGTGAAAGGCTCAAAGCAGTTGAGACTAGGTATTGGCACTTAATTTTCCTTACCTTCTGTGCCTCACACAAATAGAGAAGCTGGTTCAGATCTGACTAAAGGGATGCCCTCATCCCCATTCAGAAGATTACTGCAGGGTCCCAGGAAGACAAAGCCATGGAAAGAGAATCATCAAAATAGGAAAAGGGCTGAAGAAGTATAGTTATTGGAGAGTGCCCTGCTGAAGACAGGGTTTGAACTGTGCTGTAACTCTGTAACAGGTATGGTTCTGTGAAGCCAGGTAAGGGGACCGAGTGGCTTATCTGTCCTTGGTAACCACGTGCCACATCTCTGAACAGACCTTATCATCTGGCCAGGAGTTCTGATAATAGCTCCCCTCAAATCCCATTTGGAAGTAAGCAGGGTAAAAGTAATAAATATTCAGTGTTGTTTTTTAACTAAATTATATATTTTAGAGGTGAGCCCACTCGGACCATACAGAAATGCCTCATTCTTTTTCATTTTCCATAGCAACAGTGGGCAAATGGTCTTTGTAAAGGGCCACAGGGTAAATATTTTAGTGTAGGCCAGATGATCTCTTTCACGACTCCTCAGCCATGCTGCTGTCGCAGAACAGCAGCCGTATACAACATGTAAATGAATACGTGTGACTGTGTTTCAATAAAACTTTATTGGACACTGACATTTGAATTTTACATAATAATTTGTTGCATGTTCTTCTTTTTAAAAAAAAATATTTATGTATTTGACAGCGAGAGAGAGAGATCACAAGTAGGCAGAGAGGCAGGCAGAGAAAGGGGGAAGCAGGCTCCCTGCTGAGCAGAGAGCCCAATGTGGGGCGTGATCCCAGAACCCTGGGATCATGACCTGAGCCGAAGGCAGAGGCTTAACCCACTGAGCCGCCCAGGTGCCCCTGCATGTTCTTCTTTTGATTTTTTTTCTCCTCCTACCCTCTGACTATGCAAAAACCATTTTTAGTTTTAGGGCTGTGTAAAAACACAGAGCAGGCCAGATTTGGTCTGTAGGCAGTGGTTTGTTGCTGCTGTTAGGCAGTGGTTTGTTTGTTGCTGCTGTATGGCAGCACTGCTAATGGAGATCTAATTTGAGTGGAAATAAAACAAGCCATTTATGTAAATCAAGATCTTCTAGTAGCCATATTTTAAAGAGTAGACACACAGGTAAAATTAATACTATATTTTAATATATCTCAATGCTATTTCAATATGTAATCAATGTCAAAAATTACTAGGGAGATATTCTGCATTCTTTATTTTCATATGAAATCTTTGAAATTCTTTGTTTTACTATATGTGCTGCCGAAGCGAGCACTCTTTGTGTTTTACATTTATAGCACATTCCAATTTGAATGCTTGATAATGATCTTGTATTTAGATTCGTTAAAATGTTCAGTTGGGAAAAATGGATTCACATACATAATTTGTTCCAAGCATGCTTAAAAATTTTCTGGGAACTGAATTGAATTGGTTTAAGTGCTCAGTAGCTACTTCTATAGTGCAGTTCTGCAATGTTCCACTGTATGGATGTCTCATAATTAACTGGTTCCCATTGATGGACCATAAATGGTTTCCAGTCTTTTGCTTTTACAAACAATGTTATAATGAATTTTTTTTGTACACACAAATTATTAACATATATTGGTACATTTGTAGATACATCTTAAAGTGAAAGTTCTGGTTCAAAGTATATATGCATTTTTTTTACTTTTAAAAGATTTTATTTATTTATTTATTTGATAGAGATCACAAGTAGTCAGAGAGGCAGGCAGGGAGAGAGGAGGAAGCAGGCTCCTCGCTGAGCAGAGAACCCGATGCGGGGCTCGATCCCAGGACCCTGAGGTCATGACCTGAGCCGAAGGCAAAGGCTTTAACCCATGGAGCCACCCAGGCACCCCTACTTTCTTTTTTTAAAAGATTGTATTCATTTATTTGTCAGAGAGAGAGCACAAACCGGGGGAGCAGCAGGCAGAAGGAGAAGCAGGGGAGCCGGATGTGGGACTCGATCCCCTGGGATCATGATCTGAGCCAAAAGCAGACACATAACCGACTGAGCCACCGAGGTGTCCCTACATTTTTTTACTTTTAAAAACCTTTTAAAACAAACAAACAAACAAAAAACCAAAAAACCTTTTAAAAAAAGATTTTAGTTCTATATGTGACAGGGAGACAGTGAGAGAGAGAACACAAGCTAGGGAGTGGTAAAGGGAGAAGCAGGCTTCCTGCTGAGCAGGGAGCCTGATGTGGGACTCAATCCCAGGACTCTGGGATCATGACCTGAGCTGAAGCAGCCACTTGATGACTAAGCCACCCAGGTGCCCCTGAAAACTTTTTATTTGGCAATAAGGTTGTGAGAATAAGGATAGTATAAAAATGCCTGTAAACCCTTTATCGCTTCCTAACATTTATTTCATTTGTATTACCATTTGTGCATACTTGTATGCTCTTTCTGATGTGTGTGTGTGTACATATATACATCCACATATATGTGAGAAAAAAATTTTTCCCCAAACCATTTAAGTTGGGGAAAGAAAAGTTGCATATATTATGACCTTTTCCTTCTAAATGCTTAAATGTCTCAGTGCATTAAAGCCTCTGCCTTCGGCTCAGGTCATGATCCCAGGGTCCTGGGATCGAGCCCCACATCGGGCTCTCTGCTCGGTGGGGAGCCTGTTTCCCCTTCTCTCTCTGCCTGCCTCTCTGCCTACTTGTGATCTATGTCTATCAAATAAATAAATAAAATATTTTTTAAAAAAAGAGAGAAAGAAAAGTGGCTAGTCAGAATTGAGTCTAAGTATAAAATATACACTGGATTTCAAAGACTTAGTACAAAAAAAATCTCAATTCTTTAAATTGAGATTGAAATATTTCAGATACATTGGATTAAATAAAATATTAAAATTAAAAACTGTTTAAAAATTTTTAAACTGAAGGTTGTATTGTATATTCCAAAATCACTTGGTAATAAATATTCCAAATACATTTTGAATGTATGAATAAAAAAACAGATGAACAGAAATATTTGACAAAACACTTTATATTTTTTTCATTAGGGAAATAAAATTCCTACTTGCCTCATATACACACACATTTTAAAAAATATTCCCCACAGGGGCGCCTGGGTGGCTCAGTGGGTTAAAGCCTCCGCCTTCGGCTCAGGTCATGATCCCAGGGTTCTGGGATCGAGCCCCGCATCGGGCTCTCTGCTCATCAGAGAGCCTGCTTCCCTTCCTCTTTCTGCCTGCCTCTCTGCCTACTTGTGATCTCTGTCTGTCAAATAAATAAAATCTTAAAAAAAATTAAATCTCTAACCTTAAAGTTTGCTATCTTGCTCATTGCTCAAAATATTATCTTATATAACTACAATAAGTTATCAACTTAGGTAAATTGAGCATGGCTACAATATGCTTTTTTTTTTTTTTTTTACAATATGCTTTTTTAGTATATATAATCCATATTCCAGTTGTGTCATTTGACCCAATAATTCCATTTGGTCTATACTTCTTTTTTTTTCTTTTCTTTCTTTCTTTTTTTTTTTTAAAGATTTTTATTTACTTATATGAGAGAGACAGAGAGAATGACCGGCGGGAAGAGACAGAGGTTGGGGGGAGAGAGAGGTAGACTACCTGCTGAGCAGGAAGCCCAATGCAGGTTTTCGATTCCAGGACCTGGAGATCATGACCTGAGCTGAAAGCAGGGGCTTTAACCCACTGAGCCACCCAGGTGTCCCTATTTGGGGCACTTTGAAAGCATGATGCACTGGTGGGATGAACTGTGAGTATTTTGTATTTAGAGTTCAAAATCAAATCCACAAGTGTGCTTAGGATATCAGTAGAGCAATAAGAAGGGAAGAGGCAGGCTTTCACCTCTCAGTATAAGGGGTGAGTAAACCAAATAAATTGATTTTGGACTTAAATAATTATTACTGCTTCATGGTTCCATGGCCGTTCACTCTGGCTTTCAAAAAACCACAAGAAACAAACAAAAAAAACACACAAAACCCAGTGATGAATGTATTTAATGTTGTTTGGAACTTGATCATATCCAGGCCTTACCTAGGACTTGGAATTTTGGAAACTAAATAACATTGCAGAGGAGCACTATAACCTTGCTGGTTTGGAGGCTATGTTACTGGCAGGATTTCTGGTCCTTACTTTTATCATTTTGGATGTTTCCTTAAATATTTTATGTATCCAAACACGTAATTTTTGTGATAAGGGAATTTTTAAAAGCCAATTAGGTGCAGTTTTTATTTATTTACTTATTTTTTTGTTTTTAAATATTTTATTTATTTATTTGACAGAAATCACAAGTAGGCAGAGAGGCAGGCAGAGAGAGAGAGGGAGAAGCAGACTCTCCACTGAGCAGGGGGCCCAATGCGGGCTCGACCCCAGGACCGTGGGATCATGACCTGAGTGGAAGGCAAATGTTTAACTGACTGAGCCACCTAGGTGCCCCATGCAGTTTTTAAATATGAAGTTGGTTTAAACCATTAAGTAGTATTAATGGGGATATCCATCATAGGTATTAATTTAAAATATTTAGAAATATGAAAAACTTGGTCATAACTGTAATGCCTGCATCTATTTCCATAAAAGCTAATTTTTACATGTCTTCACATTGAAGAATCACATTGGTATTCAGACAAACATGCTGACATTGTCCTTCCAACATCCCTAGTTTGGGTCATGAAGCATTTTTTCCATTTCTTCTTTTTCTGTGTGTAATACTTTTTCAAATTCTTAGATAAATAATCAAGACATTTTCCTCTGGGTCTGCTTATAAGTCACAGGCATATGCCCTGTGTGAAAAGGGCTCATCAGCAGTGTTTAAAAATAAACATAAGCACCCAAAAATGGGTGGTGGAAAAGAGGTAGAAGTTACTAATGTCGGTTTTCCTACATGTCACTGTTTTAGAGATTTAACTTGGTTTATGGAGTAGTTTAGAACCAGATAACTCTGGCAGCCCTTGCTGTTTCAAAATGCTCTATAGTTTCTACACAATATAAGTTTCACACTTTAAATGGAAGTAAAGTAAAATGTCAGTTGGAATCTGTTTTTGTGTGCATATCTCCAGTCTAGAATTATTAAAAAGAAAAAGCAGACATGATTTGGATTTGTATTTTATATTAGATTTATCAGACATAAAAATAACCTTTCAGATTGCTATAAATCTTTCTTTCCTTTTTTTCTTTTGATTTTATTTGTCAGAAAGAGAGAGGGGGCAGAGGCAGACAGAGGGAGATGCAGGCTCCCTGCTCAGCAGGGAGCCCGATGTGGGGCTCAATCCCAGAACTCTGGGATCATGTACTGAACTGAAGGCAGCTGCTTAACTGACTAAGCCACCCAGGCACCCCGCTATAAACCTTTCTAAAAACTCTCTTTCTTTAGTTTTCTTGTTGTGAACTGGTGATTAGTTTACAGACTGACACTTATCCATGGACCCCTCACTTTAAGCATGGTTTCAGTGACTTTAACTTATGCTGGGCACCAATAGGTAGTAGAGATTATTTGACAGTCTTGTGACAAAGAAGATGAACATCATGTTATAGTGCTGATTTTTAGTACTTGAACAAGAGATTAGGGTTGTCTCAGTCACTGCAGAGTAGTTAATATGATTTTTTTTTTTTTTTTTTTAAAGAATTGGCAGTATCTTAAGGTGTCAGTGTTATTTTTACTCTTTAGAACTTCGGTGTAAACTGAAGTACTCTGAAATAAAGCTTATTTTGTAGGGAATATGTTTTTAATTTTATTTATTTATTTGACAGACAGAGATCACAAGTAGGCAGAGAGGCAGGCAGAGAGAGAGAGAGGAGGAAGCAGGCTCCCCGCCTTGCAGAGAGACCGATTCGGGGCTCGATCCCAGAACCCTAGGATCATGACCTGAGCCGAAGGCGGAGGCTTTAACCCACTGAGCCACCCAGGCACCCCTGTGGGGAATATTTTTTAAAATGTGTGTGTATATGAGGCAAGTAGGAATTTTATTTCCCTAATGAAAAAATATAAAGTGTTTTGTCAAATATTTCTGTTCATCTGTTTTTTTATTCATACATTCAAAATGTATTTGGAATATTTATTACCAAGTGATTTTGGAATATACAATACAACCTTCAGTTTAAAAATTTTTAAACAGTTTTTAATTTTAATATATTTTATTTAATCCAATGTATCTGAAATATTTCAATCTCAATTTAAGGAATTGAGATTTTTTTTGTACTAAGTCTTTGAAATCCAGTGTATATTTTATACTTAGACTCAATTCTGACTAGCCACTTTTCTTTCTCTCTTTTTTTAAAAAATATTTTATTTATTTATTTGATAGACATAGATCACAAGTAGGCAGAGAGGCAGGCAGAGAGAGAAGGGGAAACAGGCTCCCCACCGAGCAGAGAGCCCGATGTGGGGCTCGATCCCAGGACCCTGGGATCATGACCTGAGCCGAAGGCAGAGGCTTTAGTATATGTGCTGCCGAAGCGAGCACTCGAAGGCAGAGGCTTTAATGCACTGAGACACCCAGGCACCCCAACTAGCCACTTTCCAAGTGCTCAATTACCACATGTGGCTAGTGGCTACTATACTGGACCAGGTAACTCTAAAATTTCACTTCCATGAGTATACCTGGCAATTCTCCATTAAACAGGTAAGGCCCATCAGACGGAGGCATCACTATATATTTACTTTAAGCCTCTGAATTCCCAATCAAGGTTCTGAGAACAATTGTGAAGAAGAAAAGGCTTATGAGGTTTTAGCCAGAGTGAGCACTCCCTTTAAATGCCAGACCTAGACAATTAACCCTAAATTGATCCCAAACTTGCTTTTAGCAATCACAGACCCACAGTGCCTCACAGTCAAGACACATACAACACAACCAGCTTCTTAAAACTCCAGTTTAAATGAGCCAAGATTCAAAATGACATGTAAAATATAGCACACATGCTTCCCGCCTGGTGTTGGAGGATTGGAGGTAGCATGGCTACCCCATCGACCTAGATTAGCTTAGTTCTTTGGCACCAGCATTATCAAGATTTTGTTGTGTTTGAAAGAACATAGTTTTTAGAAAAATTCTGTTACTCTTCTCTTTCTATTTAAAGCATAATTTCAAGAAGCTTTGTAGAAAGCTACAGACTAACCTCCTTCACTTTTGATTTTCATGTTACAGTAGAGAACGGGGCAAGCCCAGCTTCCTGGGCATACAGCCCATATAGTCATGCAGGACTCGATGCTCAGAAGGATCCTATGGTTGTTTTAATGCTTTGCAATCAGCATCTTGAAGTTCTTCATTTTATGTTTGATCTTGTTTTGTAAATGAAGTCTGGTGGGACAACAGAACCTGTGCTGGGGGCCTTGGCTCATGTACAGGTCTGCTTTTCTGCCTCCCTTGGCCCTGTTCTGCTTCCCCTTCCCAGCCACTGACCCCTGTCTGCTGCCACCCTTCACATGGAGTGGTAACTAGGTCATGTTAGGGAGGAGGAGGCCCATGTTCTGCTGTGACTCTCTAGCCTCTGCTGGGGCCTGGGTCCAGGCTTAGGGAGGGTTGGAGTCAGGGACCCACATCTTGTAGTGTTGTGGGGAGTGCCAACCCTGCCCCAGGCTAGCAGCACAGTGGCACATTTGGTGGACTGGCCCCTAGCTTACCCCCAGTCTAGGTATCTAGTATGTCCAGGTGTGGAGGTTTAAAAACTGGTGGGCAACCCTTGCCATGGATTCTGGTGGCTGGTCCATGGGCAGGGGAAATACCTGCTTTATTTGCCCTCAGTCTGGTAGGTGGTCTGAAGGGAAAACCCAGCAGCTATCAGGCCTGAGCATATACATCAGCCCCCCTCCCCAGGCTCTTAAAGGTCTGAACTTTGCCCTTGAGTATTTTTGTGTCCAAAGGAGTGCTCCACTGGGTCGCCTAAATGCCTGGGTACCCTGTCCTCTTCCTTCCAACCTTCTTGAGTCTAGCTTCAATTTGTCTCTTCTGGCTGGCTTGGTACCCTCTGGGAGCAAGCTATGAAATGTAAATTGTGTAATTTCAGTGATTCTGCATGAGGTTAATGCTCTTATGTTTGCATTTAAGAGTAGCATTGCATAGCATAATGATAATGGTAAAATCCATGCTAATAATTACACATTTTAATTTTTCTTTACTGTGATTGTACAGTGTCAGTGGCCTCTCTTAATATGTTTCAGATAGAAAGACAAGCTCTCTTCAAGTTGAGTTATACAAACATTTATGAAATCTGATGTGTGATAAACTGGACCTGTAAGGCTTTTTGGTCAGAAGAGTAATCTCACTCAGCTTATTATATTTTTACTATATACAGTATATTCTGACAGAACACATCTTTATTAAGCATGTGGTTTTTATGTGAACATGCAATGCCAGGAATGATCTCTGCTCCGAACTGAGTTTCTTTCCTGTCCCCATGCTTGTCCGCTTCCTAGTCTCTGACTTCAGGAGCCCATGGTTTTTGACTATGGCTTGCCCTTTATTTTTCCCTGTAAGTCCCTGGCCTTGAAGATATGGCCCTTCATTCATTCATTTCTCTTGTTGACAGCATCCTATGTCCTGAACTTGGACCTGACTCTGTCCTTGGGCTTTAGTCTAGTCTGCTCCTCATCATTCCCTAGAAACTCAGCTTGGCTTCATAGACAAGGAGATGCTTTGGGATTTTAAAGATGGAACCCGGGACGCCTGGGTGGCTCAGTTGGTTAAGCGGCTGCCTTCAGCTCAGGTCATGATCCCAGTGTCCTGGGATCGAGTCCCACATCGGGCTCCTTGCTCAGCAGGGAGCCTGCTCCTCCCTCTGCCTCTGCCTGCCTCTCTCTCTGCCTGTGCTCGCTCTCTCTTTCTCTCTAATAAATAAATAAAATCTTAAAAAAAAAAAAAAGATTAAAGATGGAACCCAATAGGCTTTCAGAAAGGCGTTCAGTTCTGGCAGGACTGGGTCACTGAGTTACCAGGCAAGAGAAACTTTAATGCTTGGACTGCACACTATCGAGAACTCTTTCCTCCACAGTGGGCTGGCTGGCGCAGAACTCTGGCCTTTTATCTCACTGTGCTCTTTAAAGTGTCCAGGGCATGACTGAGATCCTTTAAGTGTGGGTTTTCCGTGCAGACCTAGCACCTGGTTTAGGTAAGGACTCTTGTTACCCAGTTTTTATCAAGTTCTTATCTCCTTCTGCACAACTCCTGCTTCCTGCTTCCCCAGAGAAAACTGGTGGGTTCTCTTTCAGGCCGTTGTGCATGGCTGGAGGCCACCCTCAGTTGCCGGCTGTCAGCCATCTCCTGGGAGAAGGGTGCTGAGTGTAATCATTAGATATTGCTGCTGGTATTTTATTTACCCCCAGCCTGTCATTACTGATTTGAAAAGTAAACATTGCCTCACCTGTTCATGGCATAATATTTTTATACTTGGTTTTCACTCACATGTTGCTATTAACTTTCCTTCTGAGAAGATCAACATGGTCTTGGAGCCTGGTGTGATCTGGATCTTATTACTCCCCATGTATGTTTTTGTCATCAGGTGCTTCTTTGGACTCTAGCCCATACCTTCCACTTGTCACCATCCTGTCAGGCGGCTCTCTGCCTGGTTCCTCGTAACTTTGCTTTTGGAGTTTTATTTCTTCATCCTACCTACTCTTTACCTTCCCTGTCAAATATAATTCTGTCATGAGCAAGTGTGCCTGATGAGCCTGGTGTAAGGGCTACAGCTCATCATGTTTTGATGCTTGCAAGGAAGTCTCTTCAGATTACTACAGCGTAAAAGAATCCTTTCCCTTTCAGCCTCTCATTGCTTACTGGATCAATTATTTACTTGTGTAATTCATGTGCATGCTCAGGGATGTGTTAGTGTAGCTCTAAGACTGTGGCTCCCTCTGGAGAAGGATCTTGTCTGATATTAGCCTCCTTCCTCAGGGTTAATTTAGTGACTGAAATCAGGGAGACCAGCTGGCTGAGGTGCACTGCTCCTTCAGTTATTTAATTCACACTTTGAGCCCTGGATCCAGGAGGTAATCTTTGTCTGATTCTGCTGTTTTCCAATAGACTAATAACCGGTAAAAGTTCCTGAATATTCCAGTGTAGGTCTAAGGGGCAAATAGTAGTCTGAATTGGAGCCCCTCATCAGAGAGAGTTTTCCAAGGGTGATGGATTTGAGTCTTTGTCCTCGTTCTGTGGAGGAGTCACTGCTGTGACTCTCAGCTTGGGGGATGTTTTCTCGCCTAAAAACCTTCCTGAAGGAGGCACTGGTAATTGTCAGTACAAGAGCAGTAGAGTTAGCATTATGTTACCATTAGGGAGACACTGGCTGAAATCCCACCCTCTTCTCCTTTTCCCCTTTCAAACCTCCAAGAAATCTCACAGTTGGGGTCAGGACTGGATCAGAAGAAGCAGGAAAGTAGGACAGTCAGAGGTGGGCAAGGGCCATGGCCTCCAGTCCTCTACTCGAGGGCATATTGAGAGGCTGCATGAAGAGCAAACCAAACCCTCTGAGATCTGAAGAGAAAATTGCCCTAAATCCAAGATAATTTCATTCTAAGACCTAAGATGGAGGAGTTCTTGATTTTAAGTGGGCTTTTTAGTTGTCAACGGTAAGTAAACCTTGAGCGACGGGATTGGCCATAGAAATACAAAGGACCCGGGGACGCCTGGGTGGCTCAGTAGGTTAAGCGGCTGCCTTCGGCTCAGGTCATGATCCCAGCGTCCTGGGATCGAGTCCCACATCGGGCTCCTTGCTCGGCAGGGAGCCTGCTTCTCCCTCTGCCTCTGCCTGCCACTCTGTCTGCCTGTGCTCCCTCTCTCTCTAACTAATAAATAAATAAAATATTTTAAAAAAAAATTAAAAAAAAAAAAGAAATACAAAGGACCCTATGCTTTCAACTCTTCTTAAGTTAGGGCCTTTTATCTGTTTGTTCTGAACCTAATTATTTGGGTTGGTCGATGGCTGAGAAATGGACTTGTGTATTTCTAGTTCGAAAAAATTAATTTAAAATTTTCCCCCAACAGAGTGCTTTTCTTTCAATGAATTCCTAAAATTTTATTCTGGGTTAGGTTATTGAGTAGGAATGAGAAAGTATAACAGTTTTTAGTGTGATCTTTAGTATGATGTAAAAATCTCTGAAAACTTGAAGTAGAAAATGTCCTTTATAGACTTTCTATAGGAAAAATAAATGTTTAGAAACTCTGCTTATCAAGAGTTTGTTTTTCCTAACACTGCAATTTTATCCATAATGACTGTAAGAGTTCAAGTTCAGTTCATTGCACAGTATTTGGAAGTTTTCCTCACTGTTAATTAAGAAGACTTTGAATCATAAGTACTGATGGCTAAGTGGCACATTCATTAAAGATAGTCATACTTTAGCCTTAGTACTGTTATGCTGGGAAGAGGAAATACAGTTAGAAAAATATTTTATTAAAGTACCTTAAATTTTATTAATAAAACTAATTTTAACCCTGAATTTCATTTTTGTTTCTAAATTCCTCAAGTAGACCTAAATGGGTCATGAAATCTGCAGACTTATTTTAGTGCAAAGATCTTTTTGCTTCTATAACCACATTAAAAATCACATCAGTATTAAAAACAGTGTTACTAGATTATAGATAATTTTTAGATCATCTCCAGGGCCAATGGGAGTAGTTTGGGGTGAATCTTCATAGAAATGGTAGTATGCTTTGATAAATATGTATGGGTAGGGAGTGGTTATCACTTACCTCCCATGAAACTTCTGGAAAAAGGGGGCACATCACAGTAAGATGTTATGGTTAAGACTTATTGAAAGACCGGGGTGCCTGGGTGGCTCAGTCATTAAGTGTCTGCCTTTGGCTCAAGTCATGATCCTGGGGTCCTGAGATTGAGTCCTGCATTGGGCTCCTCGCTCAGCGGGAAGCCTGATTCTCCCTCTCCCACTCCTATTGTGTTCCCTCTCTTGCTGTATCTTTGTCAAATAAATAAAAATAAAATCTTTAAAAAATACATATGTTGACTTATTGAAAAAGCTATCTGACTTGATGAGTTCTCCAAAAACTACTCTCTCCATGTCTCACCAAACTATTGTTGAAATCTCTTTGCTTCTGTTAAGTTTTTCCAGGCAGTCTGAATAACGAAGTGTAATTTCTTGGGTATTTCTGTGGTTTAATAAGTATTTCCTACAACTCTCTCTATTCTGAATATCAGCAAAACATTCCAGGTGTGCTGTGTATCTGCTGTTAGAATTGCAGTCAGTTGCTGTATAACAAATGTAAAATCTATTCACACTTTCTGATGTGTTTTTACACAAGTAACACCCCTAATCCTAACTTTACCAACATGTAGGATGGTGGCATTATTATTCTCCTCCCTACATACGTGAGGAAACTGAGGCTCAGATTGACTAGATCAAACAGGAGGTACCTGAAAACTAGATCTTTGGACTCCAAACTCCATGTTCCTTCTGCTACTCTCTGCTGAATACTGTTGTATACTGATTTACATTATGAATTCTTAGTGAAGACAGGGCAATTAGTAACTTGAATCAATAGTGCCTTTGTTTCAGACACAGGCATGTGTACATTTTATGGTAGCTGTTTGTATGTATGTAATATTTGTCATAAATGTCAGGATTAGAATCAATAGTGACTTATTTTTTATTATTTGTTTAAAAAATTTATTTATTTTTAGAGTGTGCACGGGGGGTGGGGAGGGGCAGAGGAAGAGGGAAAGAGAGAATCCAAGCAGACTCCCCATTGAGCGCGGAGCCCCTTGTAGGGCTTGACCTCACAACTCTAAGATCGTGACCTGAGTCAAAATAAAGAGTCGGATGCTCAACTGACTGAGCCCCTCAGGCGCCCCAGTGTTGCCTTATTTTTTGATTTATAGTTGAGAACACTTACTATTTTAGTGGGAATTATTTTGAAGTCCTAGAATAAGAGATGTTAAGATTTTGAAGACCGTTTAGATCCGCATTCCAAATTGGGTGTTATCTCACTTTTATTTTATTTTTTTCATGTGATGCGTGAGGAGCCTGCGTGCTGGTGTTTGCTTATAAAGATAAGGCTGACTTCACCAAGAGTATTTTCTTAGTGTTTATATGTCTTCTTTGTGGTGCCAGTATTTTGGTTAGCTTCTTCCCATGCTTCTCATATTTGTGTACTTACAGCTGAAGGATCGGTGGACATAGCATGCATTGACTTAAACTGAAATATATCTAGAGTGTTAGATTTATGCTAGTACTACCAGCTGTGCCAGAGATGAAGTGGGAGGTTAAAGAATTTTATTGCTTATTATTATTTTTTTACCTAGGTAGATTCATGTTAGGCAGTCTGTGACTATATTAGGATACTGTACTACATTGCATAGCTCTTCATACTTTTTAATCTGTTTTTTAATGTTTACTCCCCACAATAAACCTGTTAAGCCAAGTGAGATGACATGGTTATTATCATATTACAAATGAAGAAATATGACTTAAAGTATAGCACCATGGTTAAGAATATAAGCTTTTGTATTTTTATATATTCTTTTATGAATGAGACCAGAACTATGGCTCTGCCCATACTACTGCAGTGACTTCATAGCAAGTTGCTCTCTCTAAGCCTTGGTGTTCCAATCTGTAAAATGGGGTATCTTGTAAGCTTGCTGGAGAGCTTAAATGAGAATAATGGGTAGACACTGTTCAGAATCAATAAAATATGAGGCAGCATTATCATCTTCAGAGGTTATTATTCATTTATTTAACTCAACAAAAACTGAGAGCTCCTTTTCTGTGCCAGTCACTGGGGTAGGCATCAGGTACTTGATGGTGAACTAAACACATATGGTCCTTACTCTAATAGAATTTACATTTTAGTGGTAGAAATGGCAAATGAGTCAATAAGAATTTCATGGAGTGACAAGAACTTTGAGGAAGGTAAAATGGGACAATGCTTAAAAGGGGTATTCTTTGTTGGAAAGTCCTGTTGGAGAAAGTAGCATTTGGTCTGAGACCCAAGTGGCCATTGCCATGTGTAGTTCCGGGAAAACAGATTCCCAGGGAGAGGAAGACAGATGCGGAGGCCTCGGGGCCAGCTGAGGGTGCACAGAACAGAAAGACGCTGTCCAGTGTGGAGAGGTGGAGGGCTGGATTGTGTGGGGTTTGTAAGCCAGGGAAAAGAGCTTGGGTTCCTTTCTTTCTTTCTTTCTTTCTTTTTTTTTAAAGATTTTATTTATTTATTTCACAGACAGAGATCACAAGTAGGCAGGGAGGCAGGGAGAGAGACAGAGGGAAGCAGGCTCCCTGCCGAACAGAGAGCCCGATGTGGGGCTCCATCCCAGGACCCTGGGATCATGACCCGAGCCTAAGGCAGAGGCTTCGACCCACTGAGCCACCCAGGTGCCCCGAGCTTGGGTTTCTTATAAGTGTTGAGTTTTTGAGCAGGGGAGGGGTATGTTCAGTTTTGGGCAAGCATTAGGGAGGTGTTTGAAAGAAAGGAAAGAAAGGAAAGAATAAACTACTTCCTGTAGTTTAGAGTCTTCTGTGTCCGAAAACTAGCACATAGCAGAGAGCACGGCACCGCATTCCTGCTGGCGTACTCCTAATCTGATAATGGATGTTATTTATCATGTATTCTCACAGCAGGCATCTCTCAAGTGACATCATGGTTTTTATCAATGAAACTGCTTCTCTAATAGTCTGAAGGGCATTGAGGTTGGAGACAGTTTTGAGGGAAAAGGTAGAAAGGCTATTTCTGAACACTGGCTCTGAGACCGAGATTAGGAGGCAGGGGAGTGAAGCATGAAGCAAGACCTGTTGTGCATGGAGAAGAGGGATGCTGTTTAAACTGTGGCTCGTTGAGGTGGCATGGGTCAGTCTGCACTGGCTGGGCCGTGTGTCTCCCAGGCTCCGTGAGAATCCAGGCAGTGCAGCCCAGATGCTGGCACCTTGGTTCTGTAGCCTGAGACTGTTGGCAGTTTTCCCATCTCCTTTGAGGCCAGAAGGGGTAGCGACGATACTCTTGTGTTTTCTTCTTAGGACAAGGTTCTTGTCCCTTGGGAGTTTATTTCTTTGAATCATTCCATCAGTTTAGCCATGATAATTGATCAGTTAACGTAATCATATGTAATTATTATGGTGGCTAACATTTATTGAGTACTCACTAAGAGCTAGTTACAAGCTCTTTTACCTACATTGTTCTTTTTTTTTTTTTAAGATTTATTTATTTATTTGTTAGAGCGAGAGAGAGCGAGCGAGCACAGGCAGAGTGGCAGGCAGAGTCAGAGGGAGAAGCAGGCTCCCTGCTGAGCAAGGAGCCCGATGCGGGACTCAATCCCAGGACACTGGGATCATGAAGGACACTGGGATCATGACCTGAGCCGAAGGCAGCTGCGTAACCAACTGAGCCACCCAGGTGTCCCTACCTACATTATTCTGTTACTCCTTAAACCCTCTGAGGTAGGTGCTGCTAAACTTGCATTTTTACTGATGAGGAAAATGAGGCACAGAGAGGTTAAGTAATCTATATGTGGTCCCAGAGCAGGTCATAGAAGCTCAGGGCTCAAAGCTGTGCTTAATTTTAGAGTAGATATGATATTCTCAATTGCTTCTTCACTCTTTTACATATTTAAGCTATTTATTGATTATTTAGTGGTCTGATAAGAGGGGGTGACCCTCTTCTACTGGAGAATGTAGCCTACTTGATGAAAATGATACCAGCTGGTTTTAAGAAATATGGAAGTTAAGTTCATAGCACCATACTGTAAACCTTTCTATTTTGAAGAATTCCACCTGCATACCATATGAAGTGACATGCATTTAGGAAAGCTGTCTTTTTTTAAAAAGCTTTTATTTGTTTATTTGACAGAGAGAGAGAGATCACAAATAGGCAGAGGCAGGCAGAGAAAGAGGGGCCTCCCCACAGAGCCGGCTCCCCACAGAGCAAGGAGCCTGATGCGGGGCTTGATCCCAGGACTCTGAAATCATGACCCAGATGGTTATATGGCTTAACTGGCTTAACTGTCTGAGCCACCCAAACACCCCTAGGAAGGCTATTTATTGAGGAACTAATACCTCTTTTTCTTCAGAAGAGGATTGTGTTGTGCCTTATAGAATGGGGCTTACCAGTGACAGACTGTGATTATTATCTCTTTAGTAGTTTTTTTCTTTTTGAGAGAGAAAGAGCGTAAGAGTGCATGCTTAAGTGGGCAGGGAGGGGTATTGAAGAGGCAAAGGGAGAGAATCCATGCTGACGTGGGGTCTGATGTGGGCTTGATCTCATAACCCTGAGATTACGACCTGAACCAAAATCAAGAGTTGGATGCTGAGCTGACTGAGCCATCCAGGTGCCCCATCTTTAGTGGTTTTTAATTGCACAAACAATATAATAAAAAAAATTTATAAATCAAGAAAAATCTTTACCTCAACAAATTAACTGTTTTTAACTTTTCATGTGTCCTTCCAGTTCTTGTTTATATATAATTTGTACATAGTTATACAGTATTAATTTTTCACTTAATGTTATAATGGGTTTTTAAGTTAGGCAGTCTCTCTAGTAAAAATGAGAAGACTGGAATATGAAAGGCTCTAAGGCATTCATAATCAATTAGGGACAATGCCTAGCAAGCAGCCACGTCAGTTTTGGAGCTGGCCTTGTAAGGAGCAGCTGTGTGTTTGGACCTTGGAAAGTCTTCATCTTTCCATCCAGTCTGTCAGCCTTCCAAGAAAGCCAGGGGAGAAATGGAAAAATACAGTGATTTGGAGCCCATGTGAAACTAACAAGCTGGTTGAGTTCAGTGTTGGGAAAGAGGAAAAACAGTCCCTACCTGATACGTACTTTAGATGACGGCAACACTTTAGTGGATAGGGACTGCATTATAGTTTGTCGAAACCACCAGCATTTTGCTCTTTGCAGTGGCTTTAATAGTTACTTATTGGTTACAAATCTAAGTTTTATCAGAGTGAAACCACAGAGTACTTGACAACTATTATTGTAGTGATAAAGCTGGTATTTGTATTTAAGTTCAGTTAATTCACAGTGGCTTTTAACTTGCAAATCTGTGTAACTGTAGACCAGCCACATGCCACATGCCTTCAGAGGCCCCCATCATCCAACTCTAAACAAAAAGGGTGGAATCCTGTATTCACGATCTTTACTGATAGCTCCGCTATTTTCCTCTTGTGCTTCTGGATGTGACAAGAGGTAACTTGAGTGAAAGGCAATGGGACAAAGTAGAAATCCTGTTAAACCTGTTTGGAGAAGCCTGAGACAGTTGGTAGAGATACTTGTTTACTCTTTTCTCCTTTATAAAATAAGGAAAATTCATTATTATTCATTGCTCATAATTATTATTGATATTATTATCAAATTCATTATTATAATGGTTTTTTGGCTCTCGCACATTTGATTTGATCTGATTCAAGTCCTCTTATATGGCATATCTCTGGGAGAGTTCCAAAATGAGAATTCCAAAGTCGGGTTTTAAATATTTTTTTTAAGATTATTTATTTATTTATTTGACAGAGAGAGCGCAGGAGAGATCACAAGTAGGCAGAGAGGCAGGCAGAGAGAGAGGGGGAAGCAGGCTCCCTGCTGAGCAGAGATTCCAGGATCCTGGGATCATGAACGGAGCCAAAGGCAGAGGCTTAATTAACTCACTGAGCCACCCAGGCTCCCCGCAAAGTCGGGTTTTATTGTTAAGTTCAGGCCATTACAATTTAACTATGGCTGTAGTCGAGTTATGAACTGGAATATTTCATTATATGGCCATCATTTTATCCCAATATATAGTTTACTTTGAAACATTTCTTTGTGTGTTCTCTAAGATGTTCCCACCCCCTTTTGTCATAACACAAATTTGAGGCCAGTGTCGGCCCTGGAGCGTGTATATAGGTCAGGGGGAATTCGTTCTAGATGAAATGCCACCACAGTGGAGTCCACACAGTTTGATTTCCGGGGCAGCAAGTCTTCCTGTTACATTCCCATAAAGGCTTTCTTCTCTACTACGGAAACTTGCTCATGTGACAGCCTTCAGTGAACCTGCTCACTGGCATATGGCCGTTTCCTTTGTGTTTACTTTTAAACAGTGACTGGAAAAAACCATCGTTTCACGAGCTGTTCTTTCTTTGGAGGCTGCTTTTGGAGGCTCTAGTTGAATGACTGCTGGTGGACCGTCCGCGCCAGACATCCTGCTGTGTGCGGTCGAGAGGCCGTGTGGCTTGGGAGGCACTACATCTGCCCTCGGGGAGGCTGCAGCCCCACCGGGCACAAGGGCCGCTGGCGCTTTGCTGCCGCTGTTCCTCTGGTAGCTCTGCTTCCGCACACACTCCCCGCTCGCCTCCCTGGGCCCCACACTTGGGTTCCACTTAGCCATCGTCCGTCCTCACACCTGCCCACCTCTGCTCTGACGGGATCCATGATGATAGTAAAGGACCTTTTCCCTGCAAGAGTCACCTGTTTTTTAATAGGGAGTGATGTGTAGCAGTTAAGAGCACGACCCAAACTGCCTGTCTGAATCCTGGCCGGGTTCCTTACCAGCTGTGCAATCTCAAGGAACTTCCTCAACCTCCGTGCGCCTTGCCTTCCTTAGGTGGAAAGGGTGTGCTCATGATGCCCTCCTCACAGGGCTGTAAAGAGGCTTAAATGAGTTAATATTTCTGAAACATTTAGGACTGTGTGTAGCATAGGGTAAATATTATATAAACATAAAGTAAAATACTTTCTCCCTGTTTATAAAAGAAATACGCTAACATAGAAAACTTGGAGAATTGTGTATTCCTTAGTAAGACTTAGAATGGATAAATAAATGGGCTAGTCAGGATGGCAGAAGTGTACTGCAGGCAGGGAGGTGTGGGGTGACAAGGAGCTGAGACAGAACCTGGTCTTTGAACTCCTAGACTGGTTGTCTTATTCATCATGATGATTTGCTTATTTCTCCAATTTCTAGATCTTTCTTCCACCGTTGATAAATGAATAAATTTGGTATATTTGACGAATATATCTTCAGCGAGCTGGCCTTGAGCTAGTGCCTTACTAGCTAGCTCTGTGGCCTTTTGGAGAGTTACTTAATCTTTGCAAGCCTCAGTTTTCCTGCCAGTGAAATGGAGTCAGTACTCCCTGTCTGGCAAAGTTGCTGCAAGGATTAAATAACATATGTATGGACAGCCCTTGGCCCTACGCCTGGCCTCCTGGAGTGTCATTTGGATGTTCCTTCCTCTTGATTCTTTCCCAGTTCTTTTGAGCATATTGGAAGTAATGTATCTAGAAGGTCCTTAGTTGGGAGCGAGGATCCTGGAGAGTTGTATGGCTTGACTCAAATCCTCCAAAAGCTGAATTCACATAGGAACAAAGTGAGCAAAATGACTCCACTTCACCCACACTTTATACCAAGTTAGATTTACACTGTCCACCAGGGTCACACATATTGTGATCTGCTGCGATGTTGTTTCCTTTTCCTTTCACTCTGAAATATAATCTATATGTAGAATGGTGTAAACAGCCTATAAAAGATAATTATGAACACCTCATGAAGCAACAGAACATTGCCAGCCCAGAAATACAAATGGAGTCCTACAAACTTTGTGTCTAAAAACTGTTAAAATATTCTCTGTACCTTGAAAAACAAAGCTTCCTAGTAACAAAATTAGGAAATATGTAAACTTATGGCTTTAACTGACTGTTAACAAAATATCAAAGATGACTGAATTCAGTTATTTCATCTATCATTGTATTCTTTTGATTGGCTTATGATGTTTGGTTGAGTAATAAAATTTACTAAGTAGGATATATTCACAAATTCATTCTATAAAATTATTTGCTTTGGGGCACCTGGGTTGCTCAGTCATTAAGTGTCTGCCTTCAGCTCAGGTCATGATCCAAAGGGTCCTGGGATCAAGCCCCACATCAGGCTCCCTGCTCAGCAGAAGCCTGCTTCTCCCTCTCCCACTCCCCCTGCTTGTATCCCCTCTCTTGCTGTTTCTATCTCTGTCAAATAAATAAATAAAATCTTGAAAAAAAAAAGAAATTATTTGCCTTTATTTCAACAAAAAAAGAACGCTATTGTAATCAAGACATTTTGGTGTATTAGTAGCAAGATGTAGTCACAATAATAATTTAAGGATTAAAAAATAAGGTAATTGTATTTGAACCATGATATTTGAATACTTTGCAATAAAGATGCAAATTAAAGTAAATGTAAAAGTAAGAAACAAAATACATATTGTGTGATTCCATTTATGGAAAAATCTAGAAAATGCAAACTAATCTATAGTGACAGGAAATGAATCAGCAGTTGTTTGGGAAGGGGCAGGAGTGAGGAATTGCTGTTGGGTATGAGGAAATTTTTAGAGGAATAGAAATATTCATTATCTCGAGTGTAACAATGGTGTATACCCCTGCCAGAGCTTCTCATTGAGCCCTTTATATGCAGTTTATTGCATAACAAGTGGTCAGTGAAACTGTAAAAAATTATTTTTTCCTAAATATGAAAAATTAAGATAAAAAAGCAAGCCAAAAAAAAGGCAAGCCAAGCCAAGATAGAATAGTCTTTTTCTTTTTCTTTTTTAAAAAGATTTTATTTATTTATTTGACAAAGATCACAAGTAGGCAGAGAGGCAGACAGAGAGAGAGGAGGAAGCAGGCTCCGTGCTGAGCAGAGAGCCCCATGCGGGACTCGATCCCAGGACCCTGGGATCATGACCTGAGCCAAAGGCAGAGGCTTTAACCCACTAAGCCACCCAGGAGCCCTAGAATAATCTTTTTAACTAAAGATGTTGGGACAACTAGATAGCCACATGAGGAAGAATGAAGTTGGATCCTTATGTCACATTATATACAAAACTTAATACAAATGGATCAAAGGGGCACCTGGGTGGTTCAGTCAGTTGAGCATCTGCCTTCTGCTCAGATCATGATCCCATGGACGTGGGATCACGTCTAAGTGGGGCGTCTGCTTCTCCCTCTGCCCCTCTCACTTGTTCTGTTTCTCTCAAAAATAAATAAGATCTTTAAAAGAAATGGATCAAAGACCTAAATTTAAGAGCTAAAATGGTAAAACTCTGAAAAAAGCATAGGCATCTATCTTCATGACCATGACCTCAAATTAGGCAGTGATTTCTTAGATATGACATCTGAAGCACAAGCAGCAAAAGAAAAAATGGAATTTTTTCATCAAAATTTGAAAACTTGGGGCACCTGGGTGGCTCAGTGGTTTAGGCTGCTGCCTTCAGCTCGGGTCATGATCTCAGGGTCCTGGGATCGAGCCCCGCATCGGGCTCTCTGCTCAGCGTGGAGCCTGCTTCCCCCTCTCTCTCTGCCTGCCTCTCTGCCTACTTGTGATCTATCTGTCAAATAAATAAATAAAATCTTTAAAAAAAAATTTGAAAACTTCTTTTTCAAAAGGACACTATCAAGAGGGTGAAAAGAAAACCCACAGAATGGGAGAAAATGTTTTGTAAATCATATATCTTAAAGGACTAGTGTTCATAATATATAAAGAACTCTTACACCTCAACAATAAAAAGACAAGGAATCGATTTAAAAATGGACAATGGATTTGAATGGAGATTTCTCCAAAAAGATCTAAAGATGGCCAATGATATGAAAAGATGCTCAACATCACCAGTCATTAGGGACATACAAATAGAAATCACAATGAAGTACCATTTCATTCTTACTAGGCTAACTATAATAAAAAAATGAATAATAACAAATGTTGGAAAAGTTGTGGAAAAATTAGAGCCTTCATATGTCACTGGTGAGGATTTAAAATGAGCTAGCCACTTTGGAAAACAGTCTGCCAGTTCTTCTGTAAGTTACTATATGACACAGCAGTTTCTACTCAGGAGAATTGAAAAGCTATGTGAATAGAGAACCTTGTGTACAAATATTCAGCATAGCTTTTATCCATAATAACCCAAAAGTAGAAAGAACCCAAATGTCCATCAACAAATGAATGGATGAACCAAATATGGTATATACATAAATAGAATATTACTTAGCCACAAAAAGGAACAAAGTATTCATACCTGTTATGAGGATGAACTTTGAAAACCTGCTAAAGGAAAGAAGCTGGACACAAAATAGAAACATAACATATTTTGTACTTCCATTTATATAAAACGTCCAGAATAGGTAGTTTAAGTAGACAGGAGCTGGGTGGAGGGGGGAGTAGGAGTAACTACTCTTGGGTACAGCATTCCTTTTTAGGGTGAAGAAAATGTTCTGTAATTAGGTAATGATGATGATTGCACAACTTTGTGAATTTACTAAACATCACTGACTTGTATATTTTAAAACGTCAAATTGTATGGTATGTGAATTAGATCTCATTAAATAGCTACGTGAGGAAAAAGGGCAAAATACAGAAAATATTTGAATTTTAATTTTCAATACAAAGAATTTATAGCTGAATTTGATTTTTTAAAAAAGATTTTATGTGACAAGTGGGAGGGGCACAGGGAGAGGCAGAAGGTCAAGCAGACTCCCCGGTAAGTTGGGAGCTCAACATGGGGCCCAATTCCAGGACCCTGTGATCATGACCTGAGCCAAAGTCAGATGCTTAACTGACTGAGCTACCCAGGTGCCCCTGAATTTGATGAATTTTTGAAATTCATCAAAGTAGTTTAGTAAATTCACAATTGTTCTAAATATTTATAGTCTATTAATTCCCAATATAAACAATCTGTCATGTTTCACTTGTTTTAGGTCCAATAATATATGTATATATTTAAGAGTAATATGAAGTGTTTAATGCTGCAAAGTGTTTTTCTCCATGTATAATGGCTTTGAATTTCATGCTAATTAGTGAGTACCGCCAGAACCATGAATTGGAATAGGGAGAAAAGCAAGAAAATGAATACCTAGCTCTAGTTGGAACTGAAACTTCATTGTGCAAGAATTCATTGCAATCATGTTCTCTTAGAAGAAGGATTTTATAAGTTAATTTTTTTTCTTACCTAAGTGCTTTGCAGTGGCACAGCTGAAACTTCGTGGTATTGAGATGAGAGCCTCTTTTGTTTTGTGGACATAGGAAACAGATATGGAGATGTGCTTCTCTGAGGCCTGAACAAGAGCACGTGTTCAGAGTTGTAAATCTCACTGTGTCAGTACGGAGTGTCCATGTGTTCTTTAATGAGATTTGTATGAGCATGTGCATCTGTGATCTACAGAGGTCTAGGCAGGGGTGTCTCTTGTGGGGCTCTAACGGACTGCTTCTGATCATATCCTACCCTTCTTTAGGCCTTACTTGATCATGAGTCTACCTTTTCACTCTTATACTTTCAGTAGATGTTTATTATTTAAATTTGATTTTAAGATTAAGCAGAATGGCAGAGATACTTTGACTTGGCTAAGACCAATCATTCCTCTTATGCTATGGAAAGATCAGAACTTCTAAACACAGTAGAACAG
The DNA here is from genome assembly GCA_003697995.1 of Taxidea taxus jeffersonii. Lineage (NCBI taxonomy): Eukaryota > Metazoa > Chordata > Mammalia > Carnivora > Mustelidae > Taxidea > Taxidea taxus. The sequence goes on along the minus strand of ML108900.1, from coordinate 105,736 downwards.
AGCAAAGGATGAGTAGTCTTGGTATTCTTTTAAGTATTTTTTTTTCTCTCATCACCGATTCAACTTGTCTTTATAAATTCTTCATCTAAAAGATGACCTAGGTCCTTCTAGGACAAACAGAAACTAAAAGAATTTGCCATTACCAAATGAGCCCTATAAGAAATATTGAAAGGGGTCCTCTAAGCAAAGAGAGAGCCTAAAAGTAACATAGACCAGAAAGGAATAGAGACGATACACAGTGACAGTCACCTTACAGGCAATACAGTGGCACTAAATTAATATCTTTTAGTAGTTACCCTGAATGAAATGGGTTAAATGCCCCAGTCAAAAGACACAGGGTATCAGATTGGTTAAAAAAAAACAAAAACAAGACCCATCAATATGCTGTCTACAATAAACTCATTTTAGACCCAAAGACATCTCCAGATTTAAAGTGAGAGGGTGAAAAACCATTTACCATACTAATGGACATCAAAAGAAAGCTGGAGTGGCAGTCCTTATATCATATAAATTATATTTTTAAGCCAAAGACTATAATAAGAGATGAGGAAGGACACTATATCATACTCAAAGGGTCTGTCCAAAAAGAAGATCTAACAGTTTTTTTTTTTTTTAATTTTATTTATTATTTGTCAGATAGAGAGCACAGGAGCGAGCACAGGCAGACAGAGTGGCAGGCAGAGGCAGAGGGAGAAGCAGGCTCACCGCTGAGCAAGGAGCCCGATGTGGGACCCGATCCCAGGACGCTGGGATCATGACCTGAGCCGAAGGCAGCTGCTTAACCAACTGAGCCACCCAGGCGTCCCCTAACAGTTTTAAATACCTATGCCCCTAACATGGGAGCAGTCAATTATATAAACCAATTAATAACAAAATCAAAGAAACACATCAACAATAATAAAATAATAGGAGGGGACCTTAACACCTCCCTCGCTGAAATGAACAGATCATCTAAGCAAAAGACCAACAAGGAAATAAGGGCTTTAAATGACACACTGGACCAGCTGGACTTCACAGATATATTTAGAGCATTCCATCCCAAAGCAACAGAATACACATTCTTCTCTAGTGCACATGGAACATTCTCCAGAATAGATCATGTCCTGGGTCACAAATCAGGTCTCAACCAGTCCCAAAAGATTGGGATCATTCCGTGCATATTTTTGGACCACAGTGTTTTGAAACTTGAACTTTAATCACAAAAGAAAAGTTGGAAAGAACTCAAATACATGGAGGCTAAGGAAAATCCTACTAAAGAATAAATGGGTCAACCAGGAAATTAAAGGAGAAATAAAAAAAAATTCATGGAACAAATGAAAATGAAAACACAACTGTTCGAAATCATTGGGATGCAGCAAAGGTGGTCCTAAGAGGAAAGTATATAGCAGGAGAAGCCTTTATCAAGAAACAACAAAGGTCTCAAGGACACAACCTAACCCTACATCTAAAGGAGCTAGAGAAAGAGCAGCAGATAAAACCTGAACCCAGCAGGAGAAGAGAAATTATAAAGATCAGAGCAGAAATCAATGAAATAGAAATCAAAAGAACAGTAGAACAGATCAATGAAACTAGGAACTGGTTCTTTGAAAGAATTAATAAGATTGATAAACCACTGGCCAGACTTATCAAAAAGAAAAGAGAAAGGACACAAATAAATAAAATCATGAATGAAAGAGGAGAGATCACAGCCAACATCAAAGAAATAAAAACAAAGTAACATATTATGAACAACTATATGGCAATGAATTAGGCAATTTGGAAGAAATAGATGCATTCCTAGTTACATATAAACTACCAAAACTGAACCAGGAAGAAATAGAAAACCTGAACAGACCCATAACCAGCAAGGAAATTGAAGCAGTAATCAAAAATCTGCCAGCAAACAAGAGCCCAGGGCCAACTGGCTTCCCAGGGGAATTCTACCAAACACTTAAAGAAGAATTAATACCTATTCTGAAACTGTTCAAAAAAATAGAAATGGAAGGAAAACTTTCAAACTCAGTACCTTGATCCCAAAACCAGACAAAGACAAAGACCCCATCAAAAAGAAAACCAGTATCCTTGATGAACATGGATGCAAAAATTCTCACCAAAATACTAGTGAATAGGATTCAACAGTACATTAAAAGAATCATTCACCATGACCAAGTGGGATTTATTCCTGGACTGCAAGGTTGGTTCAACATCCGCAAATCAATCAATGTGATACACTACATTAATAAAAGAAAGAGCGGCTCCTGGGTGGCTCAGTAGGTTAAGCCTTTGGCTTCGGCTCAGGTCATGATCTCAGGGTTCTGGGATTGAGCCCTGCATTGGGCTCTGCTCAGCACGGAGCCTGCTTTCCCCTCCTCCTCTGTCTGCCTCACTTCCTACTTGTGACTTCTCTGTCAAATAAATAAATAAATAAATCTTTAAAAGAAATAAAAGAACAAGAACCATATGATACTCTCAATAGATGCAGAATAAGCATTTGACAGAGTACAACATCCTTTCTCAATCAAAACTCTTCACAGTATAGGGATAGAAGGTACATACCTCAATATCATCAAAAGCATCTATGAAAACCCCATAGCAAATATCATTTTCAATGGGGGGGAAACTGAGAGCTTTTCCCTTAAGGTCAGGAACGTGGCAGGGATGGCTACTATCACCACTGCTATTCAACATACTACTAGAAATCCTAGCCTCAGCAATCAGTCAACAAAAAGAAATAAAAGGCATAGAATTGGCAAAGAAGAAGTCAAATTCTCACTCTTTGCAGATATATGATACTTTCTGTGGAAAACCCAAAAGACTTCACCCTAAAACTGCTTGAACTCATACAGGAATTCAGTAAAGTGGCAAGATGTAAAATCCATGCACAGATATCAGTTGCATTTCTGTACAGCAACAACAAGACAGAAGAAAGAGAGCCCATTTACAATTACACCCCAAACCATATGATACCTAGGAATAAATCTAACCAAAGAGGCAAAGAATCTGTCCTCAGAAAACTATAGAATACTCGTGAAATAAATTGAAGAAAACACAAAGAAATGGAAAAATGTTCCATGCTCATGGATTGGAAGAACAAATATTGTGAAAATGTCTATGCTACCTAGAGCAATCTACATATTTAATGCAATCCCTATGAAAATGCCATCTTTTTTCACAGAATGGAACAAATAATCCTAAAAATTTGTATGTAACCAGAAAAAGACCCCAAATAGCCAGAAGAATGTTGAAAAAGAAAAGCAAAGCCGATGGTGTCACAATTCTGGACTTCAATCTCTTTTACAAAGCTGTAATCATCAAGACAGTATGGTACTGGCACGAAAACAGACACATAGATCAATGGAACAGAATAGAGAGCCCAGAAATGGACCTTCAACTCTGTGGTCAGCTAATCTTCGACAAAGCAGGAGAGAATGTGCAATGGAAAAAAGACAGTCTTTTCAACAAATGGTGTTGGGAAAATTGGACAGCCATGTGCAGAAGAATGAAACTAGACCATTTCCTTACACCACACACAAAAGTAGACTCAAAATGGATGAAAGACCTCAGTGTGAGACAGGAATGCATCAAAATCCCTGAGGAGAACACAGGCAGCAACCTTTTTGGCCTCAGCTGCAGCAACTTCTTCCTAGACACATTGCAAAAGGCAAGGGAAGCAAGGGCAAAAATGAACTATTGGGACTTTATCAAGATAAAAACCTTTGCATAGCAAAGGAAACGGTCGATAAAACCAAAAGACAACTGACAGAATAGGAGATCTTTGCAAATGACTTATCAGATAAAGGACTAGTATCAAAAATCTTAAAGAACTTATCAAACTCAATACCCAAAGAACAAATAATCCAATCAAGAAATGGACAGAAGAGGGGCACCTGGGTGGCTTAGTGGGTTAAAGACTCTGCCTTCGGCTCAGGTCATGATCCCAGCGTCCTGGGATCCAGCCCTGCATCTGGCTTTCTGCTCAGCGGGGTGCCTGCTTCCCTTCCTCTCTCTCTGCCTGCCTCTCTGCCTACTTGTGATCTCTGTCTGTCAAACAAATAAATAAAAATCTTAAAAAAAAGAAATGGACAGAATAGATGAACAGACATTTCTGCAAAGAAGACATCCAAGTGGACAACAGACACATGAAAAAGTGCTCCACATCACTCAGCATCAGGGAAGTACAAACCAAAACCACATGAGATACCACCTCATACCAGTCAGAATGGCTAAAATTAAGAAGTCAGGAAATGACAGGTGTTAGTAAGGATGCAGAGAAAGGGGAACCCTCCTACGCTGTTGGTGGGAGTGCAAGCTGGTGCAGCCACTCAGGAAAACAGCATGGAGGTTCCTCAAAAAGTGAAAATGGAGCTACCCTACAACCTAGCAACTGCACTGTGGGGTATTTACCCCAAAGATATATAAATGTAGTGATCTGAATAGGCATGTGCACCCCAATATTTATAGCAGCAATGTCCACAATAGCCAAACTGTGGAAAGAGCCTAGATGTCCTTGACAGATGAATGGATAAAGAAGACATGCGCGCGCAAACACACGCGCGTGCGCGCACACACACACACAGGGATATTATGCAGCCATCAAAAAAAGAAATCTTGCCATTTGCAACGACATCAATGGAACTAGAGGGTATTATGCTAAGAAATATAATTCAGTCAGAGAAAGAAAATTATCATATGATCTCACTGATACGTGGAATTTGAGAAACAAGGCAGAGGATCATAGAGGAAGAGAGGAAAAAATGAAACAAGATGAAACCAAAGAAGGAGACAAACCATAAGAGACTCTTAATCTGAGAAACAAACTGAGGGGAGAGGGGTGGGAGGGAGGGGGTGGTTGGGTGATGGCCACTGGGGAGGGGATGTGCTGTGGTGAGTGCCGTGAGTTGTGTAAGACTGATGACTCACGACCTGTACCCCTGAAGCAAATAACACACTATATGTTAATTAAAAAACTGAAAAATAAAAATAAAAAATGATCTAGATCCTAACTCTAGTGGGTGAGAGCCATGGCTTGCAACCCAGCTGTATATGCAGTTTGTGGTTTATCTTGGCAGTTTAACTTCTCTCATAATTTCCTGCCATCCAGTAGTAAATAACACCCTGGCAGGATTACCTGTGGCTAAGAATGTTCTTATCAGAGCATCTTTGGTTGGTTGGTACTTAGGGCAGGGCAAGGAGGCATTTGATTCATCAAGACAGAAATCCATCTGTTAGATACAAACTTGTGTAGGCTGTTGCTTTCTTAGAATATCAAGACTTATTTGTACCTGACAGTTTTAGGAGGAGGTCCTTCGTGTTTCTCCAAAAGGTTGGCTGTAGCCCTTTACAAAAACTGGGCTCTTGTTGGATAGTGTGTAGTGGCTAAGAACATGACCTCCAGTCTGTCTGGGTTTTCTTCCTTACTCTGCATCTTGCCTTGGGCAAGTTGTTTAACCATTCTTTGCCTCACTCTCCCGCTTTATACAAGGATAGTAAGAGTGCTTCAGTCTGGCTTGTTGTAAGGATTAAATGAGTTATGCATATAAGGCAGGTTCCTGGCACATAGTAAGCATTAATAAATGTTATTTTAGCACAAAACTCTATAGGAAATGTAATACAAAGTTCTGGGCTACCAAAGGGGTGATGGTTTGAGATTAACTGGAAATTTTACCTTAGAGTTTATCCTAGACCTACCTAAATTACTTGTACTCAGGTAAACCCCTTTGAAAGGAGTAATCAGGTCTGTCTTCCCGTTTGAAGGGAATGGGGATATTGTAGCTGTCTAGAATGACCTTTGTTACTCAGTTCTGTGAGGTCTAATATTCCTTTTTACCTTTTAAAGCAACACATGTTGCTTAATACTATTAAGTATTAAATAGCAAGATAAAGCTTTCTAATTTCAAATTCTCCCAGTTCTCACAAGGGACTTTTTTTGGAAATAGTTGTTTTTCTTTACCTGTGCTGGCTTGATATTTATCTTCCTTTGCAGAACTGACACTATTCCTAGTCAGGGCTGTTCTCTGGTTTGCTTTATGGCAATGACTTTAACCTTCCCTTTCCCCTTCACATTACGGATAATCTTTTTACTAAAGGAAGGATTGTTGTCTTTATGTTTTCCAGGGTTAGATGTTCTGGCAAGTTAGTAACTGGAGTAGGTTTTTAGCTCCAATGAAACCAGTTCCAAGCATAAGGCTGTTTCTTTTTAATTTAATTTAATTTAATTTATTTATTTCAGAGAGAGAGAGAGAGAGAGAGAACATGAGCAGGGGAACAGAAGAAGAGGCAGAGGGAGAAGCAGGCTCCCCACTGAGCAGGGAGCCCAATGGGGGTGTGGGCTGGACAGGGGAATCATGATCTGAGCCAAAGGCAGACCCTTAACTGATTGAGCCACCCAGGTGCCCCCTAGCACATGACCGTTTCTTGTTACCCCTTCAACCCCCAATCAGGACAGCTGTGTTTTGACTGGACTTAGGGAATCTACCCTTTTCTTTGATATCCGACCCACAGATTTCATCTCTTCCTAGGAATTTGGATCACAGTTGTCAGCTCTTGAGCCAGGCCATATCACCATTGTGGCCCTCCTATTCCCAGTGGTATCTTAGTTTAGGATGTCTGCTGGGTAGTTTAACTAAGTTACTCCATCATAATGGGGTCATACGATTTTTAAAAGCAGACTGGATATGTACCCTGATTAATTCTAACAGACTTTGGTATCAATTTTCTTTTCTTTTTAAGATTTTTTTTTTTTTTTATTAGAGAGAGAGAGAGAGCCAGCACAGGCAGACAGAGAGGCAGGCAGAGGCAGAGGGAGAAGCAGGCTCCCTGCCGAGCAAGGAGCCCGATGTGGGACTCGATCCCAGGACGCTGGGATCATGACCTGAGCCGAAGGCAGCCGCTTAACCAACTGAGCCACCCAGGCGTCCCTGGTATCAATTTTCTAAAATATAGTTATGATTATTAGTTACATATATAGAGAGTGTAAAAGACTTCTATAAGTCCTAATAAAAAGTAGCATTGCCCTAACCCACTCCCCCTTACCCTGGTTACTGTTTTCCAAAGGCACTGCTTTCAACTTGCTTAACAGTTTCTTGTGGTAAAAAAAAAAAATTCTATAGAATATGGCTGTATTTTGACTTTTCAAACTTATCTGCAGACTTCCTTCTATGGAGGATGAAGATATGATTCATACTACTGTTTTTCTCATCCTCTTAATATTACAATTTGTGGTTAGATCAATTCAAAGTCAATATAACCTAGTGGTTAAGAGTGAGGGCTTTCGGCTCAAGTTCCAGCCTGACCTCCCACTAGATTTGTGTGATTTTTAGCAGGTTTTTAAATCTCCATGTCTCCGTGTTCTCAGGAGTAACCTACCTCATGGGATTGCTGTGAATATTAAGTGACTGACTATATGTGAAACATGTAGAGTGTCCAGTACATGGTGAGTTTTATGTAAATTCTAGCTGTCATCATCATCAGTATCATTATGATCTCTGGCTGCCTGATATCTTCCCCTGCATTTAAAGGACAGAGCTGGTGTGGCAGTTCCAGGTGGGCTGTGAATCTCTCCTGCAGGCTTTGCTTTGTAAGCTTATATCATGGATGCTCAGAAAATTTGGACCTCTTGAGGACAGGCCACTACTAAGCATTGAGGCTCAGAAGGGGCTGACTCGGCATCTTCAGTTCCTCCCACCAAAGGCATCTTCCCCAGGAGTAGTTGCTGAGGGGGTGGAGACAGGCCTTGTCTCTACTGGGAAGTCCCGGAATGGAAACAAAAGGCAAGGGAACCGGGAAAGTTCCTTGTGGCAAGTCTCTACTGGTGCATTATTAGGACAGATGTTTTGTCCTGTGGGTACATATTTGTGATCTCCGCAACAGAAGTGCTTACTCACTGTGTTGCTTTTTGAAACTGGTAACATGTAGGTATGTTCCCAGGAAAATACATAAATATGTTAAAATTTTTTGTTCCGTTTTACCAATCCCATCCATCAGGTGATCTCTAGTATTATCTAAAACCAACAACAGTAGGTAGTGGTTGAGGTAGTCTGAGGCTTATTTGTATCTTCCCTAACAATAATTTGTTCAAAATACAGAGATTGAGAAAACGCCCCAGGTATGGAAACTTTTAGTATAAAGCAACTATTGCTTTAATATTAAGCAATTATTTCAGTTATTCCTGAGAAACAGTTTTGGAAGAAGAAACTTGCTTTACATTCAGGCATATTGAGAAGTTGCTGGCATTTTCAAATAAACTCATCTTTTCTTTTCCCTACACTCTCCGAAACCATTCATTTTCCTTATTCTTAGACTCTGCCTCTGCCTCCCCTTCATTTTGTCGCCTAGCCAGATCTCTTAAGAGTCAACCTTATTGCTGTTCCCTTTATTTATTTATTTATTTTATAACCAATCAGTCTAAGTTCTGTTGATTCCGCCACCCACATCCAATCTGTCCCTTTGGATTCCCTGCTGCTTCTGAGTTTAGACCACTGTCATTTGCCACTGTAGCAGCCTGCAGCTCCCTCCCTCCCACTCTCCCTCTGAAGAGTCTGCTCTCTAAACTGTTCGCAGAGTGGAGTTTCTAGAATACCATTTGATCTTGTAATTCCCAGGTTAACATTTGTTAATGATGACTCCTTAACATCTAATTATGAACTCTGTATTTCTTAGAACAACAGACACACCTGTACTATGATTCTGGCTGTACCTTTTGACAACCACAATATCATATCTATTAATATAGATATTAATTTTGTACATGCTGTTCCCTCCATATGGAATGTTTCTGCCTCTTTCCCCCAATCCTTGCCTGAGAAAGGCCTGTTTGTTCATCCTTTAAGATGGTTTGGGTGTTCCCTGAAGAAAGAGTATCTGACAGCTCCTTCCCTCCTGAGGTGGGTGCCCCTTCTAAGTGGTGCCAATCTATGGTTTATACCTTGGTCAGTTACCACACTGTATATTGCTCTGTCCTTGTCTGTCTGTCTTTCTTGATTATGAGCTTCTTGAGATTAGGGACTTGAGATCCCCAGTGCCAGAAGAGTTTGTGACTCAATACGTATTTATTGCATGAATAAAGCTGTATCACCCCTTCTCATTCATATCGGTCCATTTAATTTCCTGGATTCCACATGTAAAACACTATATATTTTTTTCTCCATTAAATTTGATCTTGTTGCTTTCAGTTTTTTTTTTTTTTTAAGATTTATTTATTTATTTATTTGACAGAGAGCGAGATCACAAGCAGGCAGAGGCAGGCAGAGAGAGAGAGAGGAGGAAGCAGGCTCCCTGCTGAGCAGAGAGTCCGATGTGGGACTCTATCCCAGGACCCTGAGATGATGACCTGAGGTGAAGGCAGAGACCCAACCCACTGAGCCACCCAGGTGCCCGCTTTCAATCTTCTCGTGATACTGATTTGAAGTCTTGATTTTGCCGGCCAGATACCAGCCATTCTCCCTAGCTTTTTTATCCCCCAGTGGAAGGGCAGCTCCTTGAGGGCAGGCATTTGTGTCTGTTTCGTTCACTGCTCCATCTGCTCAGCACCTAAAACAGCGACAGTATATGCTCTACAGGCCTTTGATAAATATTGAATGAATGAATGTGTCACATACAAATCTGATTGATGGAACTTAGGTTTCCTTTCATGTCTTGCCCTTACCTTAATTATGCTCTTTTCAACATTTTATTAGAGATAACTTAAAAAAAAATTTAAGTTACATAGGACTTAGTTCTGTGAATCTTACAGGAGAATAGGCTATACTGAGAAATTCGAGATGTCTTAATGAATCAGGACTATTTCATTGTGGGAGAAGTAAGGAAATATAGAAATTGTTGATGCTATGCTGTAAGTAGTTTTAGCTGTACATGAAGGAACTGTCTTCTGGCTTTTCAGAGGTCATGCTGCTGCAGTAAGGGAGGTACATCTTACCATGGACAAAGGAGGTAGATGCAGCCATCTTTGAGAAAGGCAGAGTGATCTAACAATATATATCCAGCAGCAACTTCCTTCTCAAGGATTGAATGTTTCTATTCATTCATTTGATACCTTTTTGATTACCTACTATAATAATATGGAGAATGGAAGGGGGAAAGCATATGTAACATATGGTAGTGGCATTTAAGAAATTGAGACTTGGAGGGGTGCCTGGGTGGCTCAGTGGGTTAAGCCTCTGCCTTCGGCTTGGGTCATGATCTCAGGGTCCTGGGATTGAGCCCCACATCGGGCTCTCTGCTCGATGGGGAGCCTGCTTCCCCCCCTCTCTCTGCCTGCTTCTCTGTTTACTCGTGTTCTGTCAAATAGATCAATAAAAAATCTTTAAAAAATTAAAAAAAAAAGAAAGTGAGACTTGGTGAGACAAGATTGTGTGTGTGTGTGTAAAGTCAATGCACAGGGTAAAGAACCCTGGGTCGGAGACAATGAGTGGCCCCAACTGTAAGTGCTGCAGAAGCAGAGGAGAGAGAGAACACTGAAGGCCAGTTGGATAAGATTGGTTCTAACCTGTTCTTCCATTTAAGCATTTTTATGGATCCTTATCATCCTGTTGAAGGGTTACTAACTTGTTCTCTTGCTTTAAAATGTTCCCTAGCTTAGGTGCACTGATGAGAGCTTATAAAGGTGATATGGTCGTTTACAAGAGGTGAAGGAATGGACAGAGCAGAGTTTTAGACCAGACAGTTTGGGGTGTAAATCTAGAGGCTTCCATTTAAATAACTGAGTACGCTTAGCCAAATCACTTAATCCCTGAGCTTTGACCATTTTGGGCACTGAAATACAGGGATATTGTCTATATTCTGGGGTTGCTTCAAAGATTGAATCAAGTCATGTGTATAAAGCGCCCCACATTTTGTCTGCCACATGGTAGGTACTCACTAAATGTTAGTTTTTCTTTCTCCCTACAAAGACAAGATGCTTGTCCCGAGTATATTTTGTGTTCCTACTGATAGTTACTAGGTATGATTTTAATTCTTAGTATAACCACTACCTGTATAGTTCTTGTGGTTAAAAAAAGAGATAAAAGTTCACCATCGTGGAGAAGAGATACACAGAAGTGGATGTAGAGAAAATGGATGTTTGATGGGGATCTAATTAGAAAAGTATTTTTCTTGATGGCCTAGAATTTAAAACTATGTCATTAGTATCCTATAAGAAAATGATGTTCGGGGAAAGAATGGTTGTTTATTTTTATTTATTTATTTTTTTTGTATTTTGGAGAATATTTTTCAATCTTTTCTATAAGAATGTAGTAAAAAAAAAATTTCCTCTTAACCAAGTTGCTCACCGTAGGCCATTAATCCTGTCATTATGGTCAGGTTTAAACAACTGTAGTAATAATAGGATTATATGTGTATTCATTTATGCTACCTCATTCCACGAAGGATTTGAGGTGGTTTTCAGAAGCATGGAACACTACACAAATAAAATGGCAAGGTAGGAATAGAAAATAAGAAATCAGGAACCATTGAAAATACATGGTGGGTGGTTAAGACCAGGGAAAAATAGTACCCAATTAATGCGTAAACCATTAAGGGCCTGTATTATTATAATGCATTAACAAAAATGACTCTAGGCTTCCTGGCAACCAGAATGAAAAGGGAGGCATGATGGATGTGGTTAAAGAGGAGAAAATTTACTATTACTCAAGCAAGTGACGGGTTTCTCAACGCTTAGCTTTTTGTAGGAAGCACCGAGGACTGAAGGAAAGAATGTTGGCATTACCTTTATGGTGAATGTAATAATGGATTTCATCAGGCAGTTTCTCAAAGTGTCTCTTGATGACGGCTGAGGCTGTGACATCAAGAGACAACTCTGAAAGCAGTGCTGCCAGGGGCCGGTGTGGGCTGACTGAGTTCACAGGTTCCAGGTCTGGCCTCATCTCAGGGTAACGTGGAGATACACTGCACAATTTCCCCATCTTTAACCCACTGAGCCACCCGGGTGCCCCTTTTTCCCCATCTTTAAATGCCATTGCTTTCTACAGGGCTTTTGATAAGAGCTGTCTGGGAGTTTAGGACTTGTACTTGAATTACACTGGATTCACCTCCTTTTTGAGATCAGACTGGCAGACTGGCAGGTCAGCATCCTCTCATGGAGATTGAGAAGCCTAAGCAGACTCACAGTTAGCTATATGACTGGCACACTGCATTATGGATGTGGGCTGTGGGGTTTTATCTTCTGCTTTGAGTGATGGCAAGATTAGAAAATGTTCATTATTTTTTCTTTTTAAAGATTTTATTTGAGAGAGAGAGAGATAGTGAGAGAACACAAGCAGGGAGGAGGCAGAGAAGCATGGGGCTTCAGCAGGGAGCTCCATGTGGGGCTTGATCCCAGGAGCCTGAGATAATGACCTGAGCCGAAGTCAGATGCTTAACCGATGGATCCACCCAGGGACCCCCAAATGTTTGTTACTCTTAGTGTGAGTTTCAATAAATCGGAGTGAGGACTTTGCATTAGAGGCTACAATTGTCAACCTAAGTTAAGAGTGGAAAGAAAAAACCCCACAAACTCAACTATCTGTATACTACACTTTGAATTTCTGAGAGCTGTAAATTAAAGATGAACCCTGGAGACCCAGCAGCTGATCTGAGTATGATGTACTGTGAATTATTTAACCCTGGACCTCATTACTTTTCATATTTTTTTTGGAGAAGTACGTGATTCCAGAAATCTCTGTCATTTTTAGAGCCGTGTTACTTCAGTTCACCGTTTCCCAAGTGAAGTGCATGGCTGCAGGGGAGAGTCAGTGTGGAGCCCCTCAGCACTCCCGAGTTCCAAGTTTCTGAGCCACTGTCTGCAGCCAAGAGCAACCTTGTCCATTTTACCTCAGTGGTCTGTACAAGTGTTACTAATTTTTATGTATGCCTTGACCTGGAAATTTTGGGACGTGAACATTTGGATGTTCATCCAAAGTGAAATGTGGCTTTAAAGTTCTTCATTTACAGAATCTTGATATTACCAAACAGAAAAATGTAGTTATTTGGAGAATTGATTTCCTCTTAAAGCATAAGTTCATTTCTCCTTTTACTTGTGTAGCTTTCTGAGGTGAAATACAGGAAATTCTGAGACTTTTCACTGTGGGAGTGGAAGGTAACAGACAAGCAAAGGAGAAGGCTGGGATGATTTATGTGATAATGGATTAGGGTTGTAGGAATCGATATGAATTTGTTTAGTTTAATATAGATCTGGATGGTTATGTATAAGAAGTATTTTTAGAAATGTGTATATACAGGGGTTGATGTACATACATGCATTACTTAGCTCTGTGACCTAAGAGGGCCTAGAAGCATAAAAACAAGCACACTAAGCACCCAGGTCTTGATTTTTAATACCATTCTCTAAAAGGAACCAGAGTTCCTTACAGAAGTGGCTGCTTCTAGGATATATAAGATGAGCCTGGAGCATCTTACAGTACCTGAAAGCCAGGAAGTACTCAAAAAACAAAGCAAAATCCACCAAAAAACCCTCCTCCACAATATTTGGGGGTATGTCAAAGGGTTACAGGAGCCAACTGAAAGAGTTCCCAGTGGCCAACAAAATAAATAAGGTAGTATTGGATTATAAATCAAAGTGTAAAATGAATACCCACTGGTCCATACTGATATAAATGATTGAGCAAATAAGTAAATGTGAGAGAATGGGCAAATCTCCTATGAGGAAGAATTCCAAATAATTTATGGAGATAGATTCTTTTTTTTTTTTTTTAAAGATTTTATTTATTTGACAGACAGAGATCACAAGTAGTCATAGAGGCAGGCAGAGAGAGAGGAGGAAGCAGGCCCTATGCAGAGCAAAGAGCCCAATGCGGGGCTCGATCCCAGGACCCTGGGATCATGACCTGAGCCAAAGGCAGAGGCTTTAACCCACTGAGCCACCCAGGCGCCCCTGGAGATAGATTCTTTGTCCTCAAGGAAGTACAGCATAATTCCCTTCTTAAGTGTGGGTTTTGCTTGGTGACTTCCAAGAATGCAGTATGAAAAGGGGGAAAGAAGGTAAACTTTACAGTGGAGAAAGCTGACAAATACTACTTTGTCCGGGTGACCAAGGTTAATATCAAAGGTGATAAATCATACTGTGATACTATGTATTCTTTTTTAAAATATTTATTTATTTGACAGAGATCACAAGTAGGCAGAGGCAGGCAGAGAGAGAGAGGAAGGGAAGCAGGCGCCCCGCTGAGCAGAGAGCCCAATGCGGGACTCCATCCCAGCACCCTGGGATCATGACCTGAGCTGAAGGCTCAGGCACCCAGGCGCCATATGTATTCTCTTTTTAAAGATTTTATTTATTTATTTGAGAGAGAATGAGAGAATGCAAGTGTGCATGAGGGGGCGTGGTCAGAGGGAGAAGAATACTCCCTGCTGAGCAGGGAGCCTGATGTAGGACTCAATCCCGGGACTCCAAGATCATGACCTGAGGTGAAGGCAGTTGCTCAACCAACTGAGCCACCCAGGCGCCCAATACTATGTATTCTTGATACGATGTGATGAACGCACGTTACTTCTGTGGTCTTCCTTCCAAAAAAACTCATAAGTGTAGTCTAACCGTGAGAAAAATATCAGACAAATCCCCGTTGAGGGATAGTCTACGAAATACCTGACCAGTACTCCCTGATACTGTCAGGGTCTTCCAAAACAAAAGTTAGACAAGCTGTCAGTCAGGAGGAGCCTAAGGAGACAGGATGCCTAAATATAATGTGGTATCCTGGAACAGAAAAATGGCATTAGGTAAAAAGTAATGAAATAGGAATAAAGTATGGACTTTGTATAGACTGAATAATGTATCAATGCATTAATTGTGACAAGGGTACCATACTAATGGAAGATATTAATAATAGGTGAAACTGGGTGTGGAGTCTATGGGCACTCTCTTTATTGTTTTCACAATTTTTCTATAAATCTAACACTATTCTAAAAAGTTTACTTTTAAAAAAAATTGAGAAGACAAGGGTGCCTGGGTGGCTCATTCGGTTGAGCATCTGACTCTTGGTTTTGGCCCAGGTCATGATCTCAGGGCCATGGGAGTGCGAAGTCTGCTTCTCCTCCTTCTTTTCCCTCTGCCCCTCCCCCTACTCATGCTCCCTTATTCACTCTCTCTATAAATCTTTAAAAAATAAATGAGAGGGGCACCTGGGTGGCTCGGTGGGTTAATGCCTCTGCCTTCGGCTCAGGTCATGATCTCAGGGTCCTGGGATCGAGCCCCACATGGGGCTCTCTGCTCAGCGGGGAGCCTGCTTCCTCCTCTCTCTCTCTGCCTGCCTCTCTGCCTACTTGTGATCTCTGTCTGTCAAATTAAAA
>ML108900.1:0-90381 GCA_003697995.1 Taxidea taxus jeffersonii | reverse complement strand
TGGGGCTCTCTGCTCAGCGGGGAGCCTGCTTCCTCCTCTCTCTCTGCCTGCCTCTCTGCCTACTTGTGATCTCTGTCTGTCAAATTAAAAAAAAAAATGAGAAAGTAAAGAAGTCTCAAGTTTTTAATCTTACTGTTGAGAAAAGACATGGGTATTTTTATTTGAGAATGGGGTTTCCAAGGGTTGTAAATACAAGTTAGCTCTGCAGTCTCAGCAAAACCATAAAATACAACCTCAAACTACCTGTAGTTTTAAGGCAGATCTGTGCCACAGCAAGTGTTAGAACTACACTCCTAACTGCCAGCACCTGGAACTTAAATGCCCCCCTCCAAAGTCTTTCTCATCTGTAAGCACCATGAAATGGCTAAACAGAAGTGATGCATCTATCACTTCTGGATAATAGCTCTTCTAATGTTATTTGATATATTTTTAATTCAATATTTTAAATATTTATTTAAATATATATTTGATGTTGTTTTTTTTTTAAATATTTTATTTATTTATTTATTTGACAGACGGAGATCACAAGTAGGCACAGAGGCAGGCAGAGAGAGTGGGGGGGAAGCAGGCTCCCTGCTGAACAGAGAGCCCGATGTGGGGCTCGATCCCAGGACGCTGAGATCATGACCTGAGCTGAAGGCAGAGGCCTTAAGCCACTGAGCCACCCAGGTGCCCCTATTTGATGTTTTAAAAGAACTACTAATGACATAATGTGAAGAGAAGCTTTAATTCCAGAGCAGTGGATATATGGGATTTTGAAGATTTCAGTTTTGCCAGAATAGTCTGTCAATTTACCGTAAGCTTTACAAATAAAAGGAGTTTGAAATTGTTTTCCTTATGTTAGTCCTTTTTTAAAAAAATACTTTTTAAAATTTATTTTAGTGAGAGAGATGGGAGGAACAGATGGAGAGGGAGAGAGAATCTCAAGCACTGAGCCCAGAGACCTACATGGGCCAAGAGATCATGACCTGAGCTGAAACCAAAGAGTTGAGTGCTCAACCCACTGTGCCAACCAGGTGCCCCATGTGTTAGCTCTTTTTAATAAAATTATTCTACCTCCTCTGGTATTCTAGAGGAATACTTGTGAGGAACATTTTTAGGATCTGAAAAATAACTTTATCTTTCTTTATTCAATATTTCAAACAAACAGAAAATACAACAAATGCATATTCTATATAACTACTACTCAGTACTCAGATTCTAATATTTTCTCCTTTTTATTTATTTTTATTTTTTTATTTTTTTTAAAGATTTTATTTATTTATTTGTCAGAGAGAGAGGGAGAGAGAGCAAATGAGCACAGGCAGACAGAGTGGCAGGCAGAGGGAGAAGCAGGCTCCCTGCCGAGCAAGGAGCCCAATGTGGGACTCGACCCAGGATGCTGGGATCATGACCTGAGCTGAAGGCAGCTGCTTAACCAACTGAGCCACCCAGGCATCCCTATTTTCTCCTTTTTAAAACGCAAAGTATTAGACTCAATTTTAGTTAGCTGTGTATCCATTCTTCATTTCTAATCTTCATCTATGCCTTCCCAGAGGTAATCACTTTACTGAACTTGCTTTTATTATTCCTGTCATTTTTTATCCTATTACTATCCATGTGAATCTATATACCATTGAGTATTAACACCAACATTTCTTTATTCTAATGCTGATGGGCATTTAGGTTGTTACCTTTTTTTTTTTAAACTATTACAAACGGGACGCCTGGGTGGCTCAGTTGGTTAAGCAGCTGCCTTCGGCTCAGGCCATGATCCCAGCGTCCTGGGATCGAGTCCTGCATGGGGCTCCTTGCTCAGCAGGGAGCCTGCTTCTCTCTCTGCCTCTGCCTGACTCTGTCTGCCTGTGCTCACTCTTCTGACAAATAAATAAATAAAATCTTTAAAAAAAAAAACTATTACAAACAATGCTTTAGTGAACATTTTTGCTCATGTCTTCTTATGCACATGTATAAAATTTCTCTGGAGTACATAACTGGGAGTGGAATTGCTAGAATGTGGAGTATGCATGTCCTTGGCTTTCCTAGATGTTACCAAATTGCTATTCACAATGGTTATTAGAATTGATGTTAGTATGCATGGGAGTTCCTATTTTCCGATAGCCTCACTAAAACTTGGTATGATCAGACTTCTTATTTGTTGCCAAATTATGGTCTGTTATTATTCTTTTAATTTGCATTTTTCTGATTGCTAAGAGCATCTTTGTAAAAGTCAATTGGCTATTGGGTTTTCTTTTCTGTATATTTCCTCTGAACTCTTTTGCCCATTTTCCTATTGGATTGTCTTTTTTTTTAATTTTAAAGATTTATTTATTTATTTGACAGAGATCATAAGTAGGCAGAGCAGCAGGCAGAGAGAGAGGAAGGGAAGCAGGCTCTCCACTGAGCAGAGAGCCCGATGCGGGGCTTGATCCCAGGACCCTGGGATCATGACCTGAGCTGAAGGCAGAGGTTTTAACCCACTGAGCCACCCAGGCGCCGCCTGGATTGTCTTTTTTTCCATTGATTTATAACCTATCTTTAAGATGATAATAATTTACTACTTACGTGCCCTGCATTGATCTCCCATCCTGTGGCTCATCTCTTTTGGTTTGATTCTAGTGTCATTTTTTGCATAGGAATTGTAAATTTTATCCGTATTTTTCTTCATGGTTTGTGCCTATGTCTGGAAATACTTTTCTCTCATGAGTTCAAGATACTTTTTCGGCAGTGGGGGTGGGGGGGTGCCAAGGTAGCTCAGTTGGTTAAATGTCTGCTTTAGGCTCAGTCATGATCCTGGAGTCTCAGGATCGAGCCCCATGTCTGGCTCCCTGCTCAGCAGGGAGTCTGTTTCTCCCTCTCCTTTTGCCCCTCCTCCTGCTCCTTCTCTCTCTCTCTCTCACTCATTTTCTCTCTCTCTCTCACTCTCAAATAAATAAATAAAATCTTAAAAAAATAATTTTCATATTGAGGTTGTAATTTGAAATAAAAAGTTTCCTCAGTATATTGAATTTTTGTATTTCTGTGGCTATTTTTTCATACCCAGAATTTCTAATTCATACTTTTTAAAATGCACTTTCCTGTGTTTTATTTTTGCGTGTTTCATAGTTTTTTTTTTAATGAAAATATTGTTTTATTTTTTGAAAGTTCTAAACATACTCATTTTGGAGTGGGGTCACACTGGTCTACAGAATTAGTTTCATCTGGAGTGACTGTATTTGCTAATTGGTGATTTGTTGGCATTTTTTGTTAGCATGGGACTGGCTTCAGTTTTTTGGAATTTAAGTTTAAGAATCATTCTGACTGGGAGGTATATTATTTTGTTTGATTACCCTCCCTACCTAATGGGTCTTCTACCAGGCTCCCTAAATTCCCAGTGTAGAGCAGGGTCTTTTAAGCTTCTTGTTCCATAGTAACACTAAAAAACCTCGCAGCAGCCAGAGAGCCAATTGAGACCTTGTATCAGGCCTACTCAGGAGGCTAAGGCTGTAGCCTCCCTATCCCTAGAGGCTTGTAGGATTCTAAATCTTTAATCTGGATAGAAATTGCTTAATTCCCATTCAGTTTACTTGTGCCTCCAGTCTCCTTTATGCATGGGGGCATTCCAGCTCTGGCCTTTGTAGTGAGCTTGGCTTTCTTCTGTCTCACAGGGAGTGCTTTCAGTCCTCTTAACAATGGCCAATGCCTGCTTCCAGACCTGGACTCCAGAAAGCAGGCCCAACTTAGCTCATCTCTTTTTGCAGGTAGTCTGTAGCCCATGACTAGGTCTTTTTTGTATCATTTATATATATACACATGTACATTATTACATAATATTATACATAATATAATATATTATATAATATATCTAATATATCTAATATATAATCTAATATTATATATATACATGTATGTATGTTTTTTGTATCGTTTATATATATACACATGTACATTATTATATAATGTATGTATTAGATAATATTATGATATAATATTATCTAATATATAATATCTAATATATAATCTAATATTATATATATACACATGTACATGTGTATATATATAATATTAGCATATATATTATATAATATATATACTATTTATATCATTACTTTGTGTTTGGTGTGTTTGGAACAGAGGATGATGCCTGGAACTGTGAATTCACTTTGCCATCTTGATTGAGGCCTGGCTTTTGTCTTAATTTAGCTAGATTGTGAGCTTCTCTAGGAAGGGATAACTTTATGGCAACTTCAAACATGATGCCTGGCTGTGAGTGCATGGTGGGTGTTTTTTTTATTTTTTAATTTTATTTATTTATTTATTTATTTATTTTTATTTACTTGATAGAGATCACAAGTAGGCAGAGAAGCAGGCAGAGAGAGAGGAAGGGAAGCAGGCTCCCCGGCAAGCAGAGAGCCTGATGCGGGGCTCGATCCCAGGACCCTGAGATCATGACCTGAGCCGAAGGCAGAGGCTTAACCCACTGAGCCACCCAGGGGCCCCCTGGTGGGTGTTTTTTAATGAAGGGCTCTTAGGCATGTCTTCTTTATTTAAAATTTTTTAAAAAAAGATTTTATTTATTTGAGAGAGCATGAGAACACACAGCAGGAGGAGGGCAGAGGGAGAGGAAGAGCAGGGAGCCTGACAAGGGGCTCAGTCCCAGAACCCTGGGATCATGACCTGAGCCAAAGGCAGATGCTGAACTGACTGAGCCACCCAGGCACCCTGAGTGTGTCGTATTAGTGTTTCCAATCTGGATATTTAGTTTGAATCCCACCATAGTTATATAACCTTGGCAAGTTGCCTAGGACCCCTGATCTCACCCCCTCCCCCATTTTAAAATGAAGATAATACCTCACAGGATTGCCTGAGGAGCGAACGACAATTCTGTGCATGTACTTTCCGTGGATTAGGAGACATTCCAGGAATGTTCTCTTTTCCATCTGTCTCAACCCCACCCTCATTGGCGATTAACACTTTTCCTGGCATTCGTTGTTGGATATAGTGTTCTATAAGTGTCAGGTTAAAATGGTTTATGGTGTCCTCAGACTTTTATATTTTAGTGATTTTTTTGGTCTTCTTATTTCTGTTACTGAGACAGATGTGCTAAATATACAGCTGTGATTGTGAATTTGTCTAGCTCTGTTAGTTTTATGTGTTTGTTTTTTATGACATCTCTTTTTTGCTGTTGTTGAAATCTTCCATATAGGTTCATTCTTAATCAGCATTATTGAGGTATAATGGATATGTAATAAACTGCATATTTAAAGTATGTAATTGGATGAGTTTTGTCATATGTATATACCAGTGAAACCATTACTACAGTCAAGCTAATGAACATAACCATCACCCTCAAAGGTTTTTTTGTGCCCCTTGGTAATCCCTCTTCTAGCTCCTTCCATCCTCCAGGTAAACACTGATGTGCTTCCTGTCACTAGAGATTAATTTGTATTTTTTAGAATTCTGTATAAATGGAATCATACTTTAAGTACTTTTTCGATCTTTTTTCATTGAATGTGATTATTTTAGTATTCGTCATGTATTTATCAGGAATTCACTCCTGTTTATGTTGCTGGGTTGTATTCCATTATATGAATGCACCTTATAGTAACTTATTTCTCAACACTTAGAGTCTTTCTAGTTTTTGACTATTAGAAATCAGCTATAAATGTCTGTATGCAAGTTTTTGTATACTTGTTTTTCCTAGGTAAATACCTAGGAGTGGAATGGCTGGGTCATATGGTAGGGGTAGTTTAACTTAAAAAAAAAAATTCCAAGCTGATTTCCAAAGTGATTGAACAATTTTATATTCCTAGTAGGAGTGTGTGATGGTTCCAGTTGCTCTTTGTCCTCCCCAGCACTTGATGATTAGTTCTTTTCATTTTTGTCATTCTGCTACACTTGATCATAGCGAAAAGGCAGAGAGTGATCATTTTACCCATTCTAATAGATGTGTGTGGGTTTTTTCATTGTTTTTAAAATTTACATTTCCCTTATGACTAATGATGTTGAGTGTCTTTTCATATGTACATTTTCCATTTACATATCTTTTTTGTCATCAGATCTTTTGTCAGATTTTTAGTTGGGTTGCATGCTTTTTACTGAGTTTTAAGAATTCTTTATATAATCTAGATATAAATTCTTTATTAGATATATAACTTGCAGATCTTTCTGCCCAGTTTGTGGCTTGTCTTTTCATCCTCTTAACAATGTCTTTCCATATCAGATAAAGGTCTAGTATCCAAAAATCTACAAAGAACTTATCAAACTCAACACCCAAAAAACAAATAATCCAATCAAGAAATGGGCAGAAGATAGAACAGACATTTTCCCAAAGAAGACATCCAGATGGCCAACAGACACATGAAAAAACGTTCAACATCACTCAACATCAGGGAAACACAAATCAAAACCACAATGAGATACCACCTCACACCAGTCAGAATGGCTAAAACTGACAAGTCAGAAAATGACAGATTTAAGAATGCAGAGAAAGGGGAACCCTCTTACACTATTGGTGGGAATGCAAGCTGGTGCAGCCACTCTGGAAACAGTATAGAGGTTCCTCAAAAGTTTGAAAATAGAGCTACCTCATGACCCAGAAATTGCGCTATAGGGTACTTACCCCAAAGATACAAATGTAGTGATCTGAAGGGATGTGCACCCCATGTTTATAGCAGCAATGTCCACAATAGCCAAACTATGGAGAGAGAGTCCAGAAGTCCACTGATGGATGAATGGATAAAGAAGATGTATGTATGTATATATGTATGTGTGTATGTATATATGTGTGTGTGTATGTGTGTGTATAAAATGGAATACTACTCAGTCATCAAAAAAAGAAAAGAAATTTTGCCATTTGCAATGATGTGGATAGAACTAGAGGGTATTATGCTAAGTGAAATAAGTCCATTAAAGAAAGACAATTGTTACATGATCTCATATGTGGAATTTAAGAAACAAGGCAGAGGATCATAGGGGAAGAGAGGGAAAAAAACCAAGATGAAATCAAAGAGGGAGACAAACCGTAAGAGACTCTTGAGCATAGGAAACAAACTGAGGGTTGCTGGAGGGTAGATGGGTTGGGGAGAGGGGTAACTGGGTGATGGACATTAAGGGGGGTATATAATGTAATGAGCACTGGATATTATATAAGACTGATGAACCACTGGGGCGCCTGGGTGGCTCAGTGGGTTAAAGCCTCTGCCTTCAGCTCGGGTCATGATCCCAGAGTCCTGGGATCGAGCCCCGCATCGGGCTCTCTGCTCAGCAGGGAGCCTGCTTCTTTCTCCCCCTCTGCCTGCCTCTCTGCCTACTTGTGATCTCTGTCTCTCTTTGTCAAATAAATAAATAAAATCTTTTTTTAAAAAAGTGTCTTTCAAAGAGAAGTTCTTAGTTTTGATGACATTTACTTTATGGATTGTTTTTAATATTGTATTTAGGGAATCTTTGCCTAACTCAAAGCCACAAAGATTTCCTCCAGTGTTTTCTTCTAGAAATTTCATAGTGTTCAGCTTCACATTTAAGTTTTACCAATTTTGAGATAATTTTTAAATATGGTGTGAAGCAGGGATCAAATTTTATTGCTCCTGTATTACTGAAGCTCTGTTATTGAGTGTATATAAGTTTATCATTGTTATATCTTACTGATGCATTGACATTTTTATCATTATAAAATATCCCTTTTTGTTTCTAGTAATACTTCTTTTCTTAGTCTGTTTTGAGTAGAGCCACTCCAGCCTTCTTAGGGTTATTTACATGGCGTATTTTTCCCCCATCTTTTTATTTTCAGTTGATTTGTGTATTTGTATTTAAAATCATCTCTTTATTTTATTTTTTTTTTAGATTTTTAAAAATTTATTTGACAGAGAGAGTGCAAGCAGAGGGAGCAGCAGGCAGAGGGAGAAGGAGAAGCAGACTCCTCACTGAGCAGGGAGCCTGATGTGGGACTCGATCCCAGGACTCTGGGATCACGCCCTAAGCTGAAGGCAGCCACGTAACTGACTGAGCCCCTCAGGCATCTCTAAAAGCATCTCTTTAAACAGGATATAATTGGTTCTTGTTTTTTAAAATCTAGTCAGATAATCTTTGCCATTTGATTAGACTCTTTTGTCTACTTCTATTTAGTGTAATTATTGATATGGTAGTATATAGGTCTGGCATTTTGCTATTTGTTTTCTTTTTGTGTCATCTGTTTTTTGTTCTTCTGTTCCTTCTCTTCTGCCTTTCTTTGCATTAATCAAACAATTTTAGTAATCTATTTTAATTTTTCTGTTGGCTGTTTAGCAGTATATCTTTGCATTGTTTTTTAATGCTTTCTCTGGGGATTATAATATGCATCTTTAAGCTACCCAGATGCATCTTAAGTTAATACAGAATTGCTTCAGATAGAATGTAGGAAACTTGCAATAGTATATAACATTTATCTCTATTTTTAGTGCTGTTGTTATCATATACTATCTCTATATAAGTGTTATAACTTGCTTTAAATAGTCCCATAAATTTTTGTAAAGAAATTATGCAGAAAAAGCGTGTCTATGTGTATTTCAGTCCTTCCTTTGCACCCAGGTTGCCAGCTGGTATCATTTCCCTTCATCCTGAAACACTTCCTTTGATATTTCTTGTAGGGGAAATCTCCTAGTGACAAATTCTTTGTTTTTATTACCTAAAAATATTCTTATTTTGTTTTCATTTTTTTGAAGGATAGTTTAGCTAGATATAGAATCCATGGTTGACAGTTTTTTGTCTTTCAGCACACTGAATATGACAGTTCCAATGTCTTCTGTCCTCCATTATTTCTTATGAGTCACCAACTGATAATGGTATCATTGTTTTCCTTGGATATAATAGGTCATTTTTTTCTTTTGCTGCTTTCAAAATTTTCTCTTTATCTTTGGCATTGTGAAGTTTCTGATGTGCTTAGGAATGGTTTGCTTAAGGAGGTTCTTTGAGTGTCTTGGATCTGTGAGTTAATGCTTTTCACAAAATCTGTTTTTTTGTGTGGGTTCATTAATTATTTCTTCAAATATGTTTTCTGTTCCTTTCTCTTTTTTCTCTTCTAGGACTTCAGTTGTACATATGTTGGGCCTTTTGATTTTTGTCTCAGGATCTCTAAGACTTTGTTCATTCTTATTTAATATCTTACTTAATATTATTTTTCTCTCTCTTCTTGATATTGGCTATTTCCTGTCTTCAGATTTCCATATTCATTTTTTTAGAGATTTTATTTATTAATTAATCAGAGAGAGCGAGAGAGAGCACAAATAGGGAGCAGTAGGCTGAGGGAGAAGCAGTCTTCTTACTTGGCAAGAAGCCCGATGCAGGACTCGATTCCAGAATCCTGGGATCATGACCTGAATCAAAAGCAGATGCTTAACCGACAGAACCATTCAGGTGTCCCCAGATTTCTATATTCTTTATTTTTTGTTATCAGTCTGCTAGTGAACCTATAAACAGTTATTGTGCTTTTCACCCCTAGAGTTTCCTTTTCTTTTGTAGTTTCCATTTCACTGTTGAAATTCGCTATCTACACATTCAGTAAGACTATATTTTACATTTAATTATTTGAAAATGTTGTCCTTCAATACTTCTAACATGTTTATAATAAACATTTTGAAATCTTTGCTAAATGCAATATGTAGCCCATTCAGGGTCAATTAATATTACTTAATTCTTTGAATGTCTAATTATCTTAGGTTGAAACATGGATATTGTAGATAATATTTTGAAGTAAGACTCTGATTCTGTTGTGTTCTTCCAAGGATTGTTGAGTTTTTGTTCCTAATAGGCAGTTAGCTTGCCTGGACTCAAACTGCAAACTCTGTCACTCTGTGATGTGCAGCAGCTGATAATCTCTATTTGGTTCCTACAGCTTCTCACTGCTGCTTTTCTTTTTCTCTAGCTGCTTTTTTCTTTAGTCTGGCCTCTAACTAGTCTACCCAGTGCCTATATAGTTTGTTAATTCTCAGAAACGCCCACAGACTTATAATTTTAATTCTTTCAGTTTTAGCTTTTCAAGGATAAACTCTCCTCCACCTTCTGACAGTTTTAGGTATTTTCTGTGTGTTTAAATACTTTTTTTTCAACAGACACATTATAATTGCTCTCTGCAGGGGGGTTTGCTTGACCACTTTACTCTGACACGTAATAGAAGTTGATGGCAAGTAATTTTTTTACGGATTTACTTATTTTAGAGAACATGCACCTGCGAGTTGGGGGAGCGGCAGAGTACGAGAGAGAGAGTCTTGAGCAGACTCCTCCCTGAGTACAGAATACAACACAGGGCTTATTCTTACAACCCTGAGGTCATGACCCGAGCCAAAATCAAGAGTTGGAAGCTTAACTGACTGAGCCACCTAAGTGTCCCAAAAGCAAAAAACTTAAAAACCACTCCTCATTGGAAATATAACTACCAAATAAATTTAGGGTGGCAATGAAATGGTCAAGTCAAGTACAGTCTACTCATTCTTGAATTTTTATGTGGCTGCCAGACAGCTCTATGCCCCAAGAGTCATTGGGACTTTGTTAAATAATATTTTGTATTTTAATCTCAGTTTTGTATAGTATTGTTCCATTTTATATAAAGCTATTAGGCCAATGTTGAAATATTACTAGAACCAAGATATCTTGAAAGAGGCCAAGATCAAGTGGCAATGGGGGTTGGGGCTACCAAAAAAGGATAAAAGAGTATCAGCCTTAAACTAGCCATAGTAATTCTTCCCTTTGAATATTTTTGATTGTAAACACTTTGCCCTTGCAATCATTTATGCCTGCATAATTATAACACCTTTATTTTACTTAATATGCAGGAAGACCTTTTTTATTTTTATTTTATTATTTTATTTTTTTATAGATTTTTATTTATTTATTTGTTAGAGAGAGAGAGAGAAAGAGCGAGCACAGGCAGACAGAGAGGCAGGCAGAGGCAGAGGGAGAAGCAGGCTCTCTGCCGAGCAAGGAGCCCGATGTGGGACTCAATCCCAGGACGATCATGACCTGAGCCGAAGGTAGCCGCTTAACCAACTGAGCCACCCAGGCGTCCCTCTTTTTTATTTTTTAAAGATTTTATTTATTTACTTGAGAGAGCGAGAGCATGAGAGAGGGGAGCGGCAGAGGGAGAGGACACAGAGCTCAGTTTCAGGACCCTGAGATCATGATCTGAGCTAAAGACAGATGCTTAACTGACTGAGCCACCCAGGTGCCCCAACAGGAAATTCTTCTTATATATTAAACCTAACACTTCCTTTGAGTGATGTGCATTCTCGGCCATATACCAAGAGCTGAGGATTGATTCTCGGTGTGGAGTAGGAAATAAAGAATCTGAATGGGAAAATTGGAAAGCTTCCTGGTGTTTTTGAAAAATATTCCCCAACATGGCCTTTCTTGGATATCTCTGTCTATAATATCACACACACATATATACAAACACAGTCTAAAAGTTTTATTATACATTTTTTGACATCTGTATCTCTGAAGGCACTTATCACATTCTGTATGATATTCTAATTGGACTTCTGTTTGCATATATGTTACCAGACTAAAAATTATTAGAAGGTAGAGAAATCTCTTAGTTGTTTTTGTATTCTCAACAGCCTAGGATAATGCCTTGAAGGTAATAGGCACTTTTAATAGGAAGGGAGAGAATGTTGTATTCCATAACTTAAATAGCACCTCTTCCACTGAAAAAGATTTGTTTTCTCAACAATAATAGGAAACCCTGTGCAGGTATTTGGTTGAATTCCATCAAGGGACTGGGCTAGTTTGCTTTATTTATTTATTTATTTTTAAGTTATGTTACATTAGTCACTATAAGTACTTCATTAGGTTTTTTTGTTTTTGTTTTTGTTTTTTTTAAGATTTTATTTATTAGTTAGAGAGAGAGAGAGCGAGCACAGGCAGACAGAGAGGCAGGCAGAGGCAGAGGGAGAAGCAGGCTCCCTGCCGAGCAAGGAGCCGGATGTGGGACTGGATCCCAGGACACTGGGATCATGACCTGAGCCAAAGGCAGCCACTTAACCAACTGAGCCACCCAGGCATCCCACTTCATTAGTTTTTGATGTAGTGTTCTGTGATTCATTGTTTGCACATTTTTAAAATTTTTTATTTTTTAAAGATTTTATTTATTTATTTGACAGGCAGAGATCACAAGTAGGCAGAGAGGCAGGCAGAGAGAGAGGAGGAAGCAGGGTCCCTGCTGAGCAGAGAGCCCGATGCGGGGCTCGATCCCAGGACACTGAGCTCATGACCTGAGCCAAAGGCAGAGGCTTAACCCACTGGGCCACCCAGGTGCCCCTGTTTGCACATTTTTAAAAAAGATTTTATTTATTCATTTGACAGAGAGGGAGAGATCACAAGTAGGCAGAGAAGCAGGCAGAGAGAGAGGAGGAAGCAGGCTCCCTGCTGAGCAGAGAGCCCGATGCAGGGCTCGATCCCAGGACCCTGGGATCATGACCTGGGCCGAAGGCAGAGGCTTAACCCACTGAGCCACCCAGGTGCCCCTGCACATTTTTTAAATAAAAATTTTACCATGCTCAGTACAGTGACTATGTACTTCAGTTCCTCAGTTGTTAAATGAACTTACAATATTTTGGGGATTAAATGAGATCATCTCTGAGTATGCAAATATATTACCTCAAAATTTTATTGAGTTTTTATTAATAATAATCAGACTTGGCAGGCATGAAAGGCGATAGCAGTCTTTTATTTTTATGATGTGTATCATCACGATAAGACCTTGCATTCTCTGGGTTGCCATGTTAAAACTTTATAAAAGCTAGAAATTTTATGAATTAACAATGGCAAGTAATTATTCATTCAAGAATTAGTTTCTTCTTGAATTTGATGGACCTAACCTAGTCTGTTGCTGATTATTATCATAACAGAATGTGCTGTTGGGATTTAAGCCAAGGCACTGAGGTACAATAGAGTGAAATTCAAAAGTGACCTATTTCAAGAACAATTAGAGGCTCTAAAAACCATAAGAAGTACACTTACAGGTCAAGGAAGAACATTTTGTGAATATTCTTTCAGAAAATTATGCTGTGGCTTCTTCTTAGCACATGGGAGAAGTAGGGTGCATGCTCTCTCACTTGGTATATAGTGAGGGGAACTTGAAAGGGACCATTTAGAGATTTGAAGAGTTCTCTTCGGTGAGGGGATACAGAGGACTGGGGTCTGAATCCCCTGAGAAATCCAGCAAGGAGAAAACTATAGCTGGGTAACTGCTGCCGTAGGCAAAGCTGTCCAAGGGGTGTCTGTGTTGGAGTTTGTCTTTGGACAGGACCACTTACGGTGGAATCTGCCTTCCTTGTCCCGGCTTCTCTCTTTGCCATACCTACTTTAGAGAGTATGGCAGCTAGGGAAGGGGAGAAGAAGTCAGGAAAAGAGACAAAACTGGGGTTGGGAAAAAAGATAGGTGTTAGACCCTCTTTCAAGATCAGCGGACAGATTCAGGGGGAGTGAATTGCCTAAGGATATATTGTAGTTATACGGACAAGGGGTTTGGACCTAAATCCGTTTGTTGTTTAGCCACATTCACTTAGGTCCCATTCATTTTTTTGGTCCTTTTTTTTTTTTTTTAAGATTTTATTTATTTACTTGACAGACAGAGAGAGGCAGGCAGAGAGAGAGAGAGAGAGACGGAGAAGCAGGCTCCCCGCTGAACAGAGAGCCCGATGTGGGGCTCGATCCCAAGACGCCGAGACCATGACCCGAGCTGAAGGCAGAGGCCCAACCATTGAGCCACTCAGGTGCCCCAAAGAAGAATTTATAGACTTAATATCTTATGAGATCACTCATTTCTTTGGCAGAAAGTTGCCCTAATTTGTATTCAGTATTAATTTCTTTCTCTCTCTTTTTTTTGGGGGGGGGGTGTTCCCTTTTGTTTTAGTTTTTACAGAGTCAGGACAGGA
Source organism: Taxidea taxus jeffersonii (assembly GCA_003697995.1). Classification (NCBI taxonomy): domain Eukaryota; kingdom Metazoa; phylum Chordata; class Mammalia; order Carnivora; family Mustelidae; genus Taxidea; species Taxidea taxus. The sequence continues at coordinate 76,516 of ML108900.1, read as the reverse complement.
GATTATGACTTCTGATTCTTAAGGGTTTTTTTTGTGTGTGTGTGTGATGATAACGTACTTTAAGAAAAAAAGGAAAAATGTATGTGGTTTCATAAATAAAGTGGCACTCAGGAACTATTATGCAGGTCAACAAATAGACTACCTGTGTATGTCTTGATTCCCTTAGCACAAGAACTAAGCCCAGACTCTAGGCAGATGTTCAATTCTTAAATACTGGGTCCCAATGATTATAATTCTGTTCCTTCCCCCTAAGCGTTAACCACTATCCTGACTTCCAGTGGTCACCATTTCTTCAGTTTGACCACAGGCATGCATTCCTAAATATATCTCATTTTTTAAAAAAACGTAGAAGTTGCTTAAAACCATAGATAACAGGTTAGATATTAATAGTGTTTGGGTCCTGGAAGAATGATTTGATTAAGGAAACAAACTTTTAAAGAATTCAATTAAACACAAATAATTGCTGTGCTAGTTATAATTAATTAGTACTGGCAAGTCCTTTTAGCTGTGATTTAGATTTGCTTCTAATTTATTCCAGCTCCCTCCCATTCCAAAAAGTAATACCTTTTTTGCACTAATATTGTTCTAAATATGTATTATACCCTATGGGATAAATACAAATGCCATTTGCCATATCATAATGTCCCTTTTGTCCCTCTTTTACAGCATGGGTAAGTTCTCTGTCCATGGGGATGATTTTCTTTTGCTGCCCAATAGCCAGCGTCTTCACAGACATGTTTGGTTGTCGGAAGACAGCTGTTGTGGGTGCCGCTGTTGGATTCATTGGACTCATGTCCAGTTCTTTTGTAAGGTAAGGACTTGGTTCTTCATGCTGCTTTTCAAGAGCTGTTAGTTAGCACAGAGTTGTTCCTTCAGAAACTTTGCTGTTTGCAAGGAAAAATCCTCCTTTTCATTGCATAAGCTTTAAGCAGTATGACTTAAACAGTGTTATCCAGAGTAACAAGTCAGAGCTTCATAATTTGAAAGCTTTTGCTTGCAGCGCTCCCGTATTTTTCATTCAATTGTGTTTTTAACCCACTGATCAGAAGCTACGAAGCTTTCAGAGGAGCAAGGGGAGATGTGATATAAATTCCAGGGGTCGAACCCACTTTCCTGTAGTTCAAGTTCTGCCTTCTTAGGAAAGCCTTCTCTAGCAGCTCCAGATCACATCTATTTCCTACTCGGAATCCTTTTTACACACACAGTTGTTACTTACTGACTTGCACTGCACTTCCGTTGTTAGACTTGAGCAGCTGGCACGAGCTGCTACTGCGGTGAAAATTGAGAAGTGGAAGAGACTCAGGAGCAGTGAAACTGCCATCACTTAGGCTGATGTGCTGTCCTCTGTAGGGGAGATATGAAGCTCGTATCGCCCAGCATTTAGTATTTAAAATAGTGTGCAAGAAAGTGTTTCCGACCTGTATCGGAAATTATATGGCTCTCTGGGTTTCCAACTGACAGCTTTACAGTGTTGTGGAATAATTGTTCGGATATAGATGTTCGTGATGATACTGTTGTCAGTACAGTTTTTAGTATGTGTTTTGAAAAAGGCAGAGAAATATATAATCTAGGTTTTTCCCTTAAAGTTCTTAAATAAAAATAATTTAGCCTTGAAGAAATAAGTAGCAGTTATCTGGAAAACCGCTGCTATGTGGAAAAACTGAGGAAGAATGAATGAAGTATTATTTATATTTTGTTCTATATTATTATTTGTTTCACTAAGCAGATTATGAGCAGGGCATTTGCACATTCTGATTTTTTTTTTTTAACTAAGTACCTGGGACATATGGCTGCTAAATATATGTTATGGAATAGAGTGGAGATTCGGGAAAGGGTGATCAGAGCGAGGTAAAATTAATTTGGGAAAGCTCAGGGGTGACTCTTGGGCCTCTTTGGAGATTGTGCTAGCTGTGGGTGACTAGAGGGGGAAGGGCATCCTGGCGAGAGGATTGCTAACATGCCTTGATTTTATCAGATTCTAGAGTTCCTTATGATTACCTTAGCATATTGCTAGACTAGTATTATTGTTCAAAATTTAATTATTAACCAACTTTATCTGTGTTGGTTTCTAATAAATAATTTGCCTTTACTACTGATATATAGCCTTTTGAATAGACTTTTCAAAAGAAAAAACTTTTAGTTTTCTTTTACTCCTTACCTTAACTGTTTCAAAGAATGTAATAATACAATCCTTTACATTCACAAGAGATGTGTAATTAAGTTATTTTTGGTTAAACTATAAAATTCTTAATCCTTTATTATTCTTTTGAAGTCTATATGGCCTTAAAACTTACAAGGATCACTAATAACACACTTCACTTAGTCTTTCTGCAATCAGAATATAATTTCTTGTTATCTTGCACAACACTGAGAACAGTACAGTACAGGGCGAAGGTTGGTCTACAGCCCTTAGGCCAACAAAAATGAGGTACGACTGCTTCTCTGTGCAAATGTTTCTGACATAACTTTGGGGAGAAAATGTCAAATGCAGCTTTTGCTTTGAGTAGATTGCTTAGTAAATGCCTGGGAAATCTCAATAAAATAATGAATTTCCATTGTAAAATGATAATTTTTGAAAACTTTTTTTGAGATGAGGTTTTTTACTAGTTAGGTTAATCACTGTGTCAGTGTTACTGAAGCCCTTCCTGGCACTGTCCTTCCTGACTTGTGGAGAGCACAGCAGTTCTTACCGAGTGCTGCTTGGCTCACCTGAAATCCATGGAAAGAGGAAGAGGAACAAAATCACAGATGGCCTTCCTGGTCATTTTTTCATATGCTTGAGGCATTTTATTATCCATTCATGCTGATTTAAAATATTTTTAGCGTCATATTCTTGATGTATTAAGTTTTTCACCTCTTTTTTGGTAAGTCTTTATTTGTATAAAATATTTTGATGAACTAAAGCCCACTTTCCTATGAGGTTTTGTTCTACCAAGCCTTCAATACAAATAATGAAAGCACTCTTCATCTTTTTCATCTTTACACAGCTCCATCGAGCCTCTGTACCTCACCTATGGAGTCATATTTGCCTGTGGCTGCTCCTTTGCCTACCAGCCCTCCTTGGTCATTTTGGGACACTATTTCAAGAAGCGCCTCGGACTGGTGAATGGCATTGTCACCGCCGGCAGCAGCATCTTCACAATTTTGCTGCCTTTCCTCTTAAGGCTTCTGACTGACAGCGTGGGCCTCTTCTACACACTGAGGGTCCTCTGCATCTTCATGTTTGTCCTCTTTCTGGCTAGCTTTACTTACCGACCTCTTGTTCCAAATGCCAAAGATAAAGAGAGTGGAACCAAAGGAGGCAACAGATTCTCCCTCTTTTCCAGGAGGAAGTTTAGTCCTCCAAAAAAAATTTTCAATTTTGCCATCTTCAAGGTGACAGCTTATGCAGTTTGGGCAGCTGGAATACCACTTGCACTTTTTGGATACTTTGTGCCTTATGTTCACTTGGTGAGTATGCTTCTTTGGCTTTGCTGGTAATGGATATCATTATTTCATACTGGAAAAGTTCTTAGAAGAGCAAGAGAGATCACATTGAAGTTGGCCTTAAACATTATCCTAGCTGTAATTCAGGGACTCTTGAAATTCAGGGTCCTTTAAGAAAAGTCAACACACCCTCAGATCATTAAATAGAAGGTATGCTTCATGGTGTGCTTTGGTGTTTTAAAAATTGCCAAACCTAAATAAACAGAAACAACTTTAAAAATTTTAAAAAAAAAAAGGAAGGCTTAAATACTAGAACAAACATCATCCATACAGAAACTTAATAGGTCACATTTTCTTTAAGTAGCTTACAAATCATAATCAGGGACAAAGATGGTGCAATGATTTTGCCAACATCAGTAAATTATTTTTTGATAAAAGTGTACAGAAATTAGGTAAACTGTAAAAGCCAATGGCCTTGACACAAAGAAGCATTACATCTACTTGTAGGATACTTGTGGGGAAATGGGAGTTCTTTTCAGAGGATTATTGAAAGGAGAGAAATGTTAGCAAATTCCAAGTGTGGAGAGAACAAGATTTCACAGGAAATTAAGAATTCAAGGGCTCAAACAATTTATGTTGTTCACTTCTATCTCAAAGGCAAATTTTAAGCCTCTTGATACTGATAAAAGAATTAGCAGTATCTGAAGTATTTGCCCCTGGCAAAATTTGCTCAAAGTGCTTACTATGTTTCTTCCTTTTTTCTTACTTTTGTGGCTAAAAATGTATTTACAGTTCAACATGGTTGAAAAATGACGCTGGGATACACTTTTATCTGTATACTATGTGTATGAATTTGGATGTCTTCTAGCTTTTAGTCTTGCTTTTGGACATTCATGCAATTTTTCTTTAAAGTTTTGGTGGAAGTTGGTAACAGCTCAGGGAATTCTGGGCTCAAGGAGTCTGCTAGTAAACTATGTCATCAACTCTTGGTGGGTTCCTATGCTGAATTCAGAAAGGAATTAAGTCAAGGAAACAGGAAGAGAAATGGTAAACAGTCCTGGGTCTAAGAATAATTTTGATTTCTCAATTCCTCTTATTCTCATTTTGCCACAAGTGTTGAAGAAGCCACTGGGATGACCAATGGAAGGAAGGGAGAAGGACTAGTTTTTAGTACTCTGTGTCACTTGACATTTTGCAGAGACTGAGGTACTAGGTAAAATGACCTAGTATGCGACCCCTGTCACGTATGTAGTATGTGACTACATCTTTACCTAATAGTCCATTATCACACTTTTAGGAAGACATATCTAAATCATCTGAAGGTATTTTTTTGTTAGAATATAGATCCATTGTGGAAGAGTTTCCTTTATCAACTATCTTTCCTGTAGCTTCTATGGTTAAAACATTTGTGGTGTCCTCAAAATGAGAAGATTTTTTTAAAAATTTTTCTTTGGTACTACAAAGTGAGCACATGCAGAGAACTCAGTATCTCAGTTTTGTTAATACCAGACATTTACCTAAGGACAAGTGGTAGGTGACAGTGTAGTCATTTCTGGTAACATATTTATAATTTGTAAAATAATTTCACATATATTATTTTATCTGACATTCACAAAAAACCTGTGAAGTGTGAGGTATTAGCTCACACTTGTGCAGGCTGGAAAACAGATGAATCATTAACAAAGATGTTAAGTGACTTCCCATTCCCATTCAGCGATATTAAATGAAATGAATATGCCTAAGGAAATTTAATAAATATGTTCTTGGTCGTCGTCTTCTTAAAGTAAATCAAATTTCACAATGAGGGATGATTAGTTTGTCATCAGGAGGCTGTAAATCAGATAGTATATAGAACAGTAAGGTCTCTGTTAACTCTGATAAAACCAGGTCTTTTTTCTGCTTTCCCTCCTTCCAGGCATGTTTTCTTACAAATGTGTTGCTCTTTTTCATTTGTGATTTTCTCTTTGTCAAGCTGGTATAGCACCAAAAGCCATGTCGGAGAGGAAACACCAGACAGTTAGTTAAATGCCAGGTGGGCTGTTTTAATCTTGTGTTTGATGGGCGCATGGAGTTTGTCACTGTGTTGTAAATTAAGGTTTAGACTGTGGATACCTACTTAATCCAGGGTTCATGGATCTAGGCTTCCCCTTAGAGGAGGAAAAGGAGTCTCCTGTCATCTTTCCAAACACAAGTATGTGATGTTCAATTCATATTAAACCCTTTATTGGGTGTTGAAGGGAATACACATGGGAGGTATAAGAAACTGTCCAAGGAGCATAAAATCTAGTAAATGTTATAATAAAAGCTGTTATAGTTGGTAATTTTTACATATACTATCTTATTTAATCTTCACAACAATGGAGTACTTGTAACATCTTCATTTCACTGATGAAAAGACTGAGGAACTGAAAGATTTAAAAACTTGCCCAGGGTCACAGAAATAGTGATTGGTAATTATTGATGTGGCACTTTTATTCCCGAGGCAGTATTGTATCTTGGGTAAGATACAATAAGCCCTGTAAGGGTTCTGCAGTAAGACAGATCTGGGTTTTGTCCCTGACTAGTCGCATGACCTTGGATAACATCTGTGAGAATCAGTTTCTTCATTTGTAAAATAGGGATAAACCCAATTTTGTAGCATTGGTGTAAGGATTAGAGAAAATGTATGTAAAGCACTATCCAGTTCTGGTATAAAAATGAGAGTTTTTTAAAGACCATGTGATTGCCAATTGAGTGGTTTTTAAGTGAGGGTTATAAAAGAGTCAAAGGAAAAAGATGATATCCATCTGGAAAAATGGTTAGTAAGAGCTTCACAGGATTGGAGTTGGGCCTTGAGCACGAGATTTGGTGTTAAATTCAGATTCTTACTTAATCAACTAGGGAACTAGTTTATCTAGGTCTTCTTTGAAGATTCAGAAGTATGGTGAAATGATTAAGTTAAAAATTCTAAGATTTTGCCCTGTTAGACTGTACATGATGATTTGAGAGAGAATATGTATGCTTTGTGTCAGTCTTGCTCTTAAAGCGGGGTTGGAGGTCTTATATTTTCCTAGTTGACTTTTTATTTTTAATTTTTTTATATTTTATTTATTTATTTGAGAGAGAGACAGTGAGAGAGAGCATGAGGGAGGAGAAGGTCAGAGGGAGAAGCAGACTCCCCATGGAGCTGGGAGCCCGATGTGGGATTCCATCCTGGGACTCCAGGATCATGATCTGAGCTGAAGGCAGCCACTTAACCAACTGAGCCACCCAGGCGCCCCCTAGTTGACTTTTTAAAGATTTTTTTTTTTTTTAATTTATTTATTTGTTTGTCAGATAGAGCGCAGGAGCGAGCACAGGCAGACAGAGTGGCAGGCAGAGGCAGAGGGAGAAGCAGGCTCACTGCTGAGCAAGGAGCCCTATGTGGGACTCGATCCCAGGGCGCTGGGATCATGACCTGAGCCGAAGGCAGCTGCTTAACCAACTGAGCCACCCAGGCGTCCCTGACTTTTTAAAGATGAAGTATCATGTTGCTTCCTGAAAGCTGTCAAATGATCTCTCTTTTAGGCCTGCCCATTTCTTTCTTTCTTCCTCCCTCCCTCCCTCCCTCCCTCTCTCTCTCTCTCTCTCTCTCTCTCTCTTTCTTTCTTTCTCTTTCCAGAGATCACAAGTAGGCAGAGAGGCAGGCAGAGAGAGAGAGAGAGGAGGAAGCAGGCTCCCCGCTGAGCAGAGAGCCCGATGCGGGGCTCGATCCCAGGACCCTGAGATCATGACCTGAGCCGAAGGCAGAGACCTTAACCCACTGAGCCACCCAGGCGCCCCTAAGCCTGCCCATTTCTTAATCTCCATTGCGAGGGTACAAATCTTATAGATGAGTTTAGGTGAGGCCTAACTTTCTAAATAACCATTGTTAGTGGCAGCTGCTTCAGTTTTTATTATTTGCCCCTTTTGCCTGAGAATTGTTTTGCTTTGTTTCTAGGCTACATATTTATGGCTTCTCCTTATCCCATTTTTCTTCATTAACTCTTAGAAGCATAATGCTCTTTCATTTTTCCTTCTCCCTCTCCATCACCCCCTAGTATCTTTGCTGGTTCCTTTTTCACCCTGACCCTTAATATCATTGTGTCCTAGGGCTTCTCCCTAGTCTTTGTATCTACTCATCCCCCCAGTGGTTTCATCCAGTCTCCTGAGTTCAGACATTGTATATATGCCGGTGACTCTGAATTTGTACTTCTCACCCAGACCTCTTTCCTAAATTCTCTACCAGACTTTTAGAACCACCTACCTACTTAATATCTCTACTTGCATGACTGCTAGGTGTTTCAGATTTAACATGTCCTGGTCTTACCCCTCCACAAGCCTGCTCTGGCCCCAGACATCCCTATCTCAGGAGATGACAATGTCGTCCTTCTTAGTGTCAGGCCCAAAACCTTGGCTTCACCTTGGCCCTTCTTTTCTCGTGCCACACTCCTGATCCAGTCTGGAAATTCTGGTGGTTCTCCTTTCAAAATATATTCAGGGTCTGACCACCTTTCATCATTCTCACTACTGTCCCATAGACCAGGCCACCATTAGCCCTTGTTCAGATCCCTGAACTTACACGTGTAGCTGGTCTCCCTGCTAACTTCCCTGCTCACTTCTCTGCTTACTGCACTTCTCTACACAGAGGCCACCAGTGTTCTTTCAGCACATAAGTCACTCTGCTCAAAATCCTTTGTTGGCTCTCCATTTCTCTGAGAGTAAAAACTCCGATCTATAAGGTATTCCATCATTTGGCCCCTCTTCCCTGTCTGATCTCATCTTCTGTCTTTGCCTCCCTTGCTCACTCTGCTCCTGCCACACTGCCTTGTTTGCTAGTCATCTTTTTTTTTTTAATTTTAAAGATTTTACTTTTAAGTCGTCTCTACACCCAATGTGGGCCTTGAACCCCACAACCGCAAGATCAAGAGTTGCATGCTCCTTTGACTAAGCCAGCCAGGCACCGTTACTCACCTTTTAATGAGGCATACCTTGACCACTTGGTTCTTCCCCCCTCCACAGCATTCCCAAACCCCCACACTGCTTTTTTTTTTCCTTTTTCCATAGCACCTAATACCTTCTAACATAGTACATAATTTATTTTTTATGATTATTATTTGCTATCTGTATGTATATCTCTGCTAGGATATAAGCCTCATTGGCTAATGATCTTTTTGTTTTGTTCAGTGAGAGATCCCAAACACCTAGCACAATGCCTAGTGCACAGCAGGTCCTAAAGTATTTATTCAATGACTATATTATGGGTAAGTCTAAAACAACACTATATAAGCAATTTCATTTTCTCACCATTTCAGTCTTTAAAATTCTCTCTTTGATGCCATAATGATTTTTTACATTTTATACGTTTCTCACATAGGACCTGATGGTTTTCGTAGTTATTAAACAGTGAATAACTCAAACTCGGCAAACCTCAGAGTAATTAATACTAATGCCTTCTGTTAATGGAGTAAAGAACTGATGTGTTTTGCGTTGACCCACACCTTTATATGCATATGTGGAAATTGTCACTTGATAGAAGTAGAAGAAATTTCTCTGTCTCTGTCCCTATTCTAAGTCTCTGAAAGGAGGAAATAGGAACGCTTGGTGGCCATTCCCATTAATTAGGAGAGCTATATAGTTGGTGTCTGCCCTACTGCGTGGCAACTGAAAATCTCATAGAGCCTTGGGTGGAGTGTGTCAGAGTAGGGTAGGATTCAGGAACCATAGCCTGAACAAAAGTCTGCTTCGGTGGGCACAGGAGTACCTCAGATGACTGATAAATGCCTGGGAATGACAATGATAATGTAACTTTTATCAGTGACATGCGGTGCTCCATCCTCAATACTGATGGTGAGGGTTTAGTTTTAATTACTTTCCCATTTCTCCATCACTACTCACCTTGAAAAGCAGCTATTGAGTACCTGGGTTCTTTGACTCTAGAACATATGGTAGTTGGGTTGAATTTTAGTTTTTAAGTTTTAGACCCTTGTAGTTCTCTAGCAAAGAGAAGATAACGGACTTGTGTTGTAATCTGCAATATATGTTTATTAGCCTACTTTCAGAAACTCCACGATAAGACAGGAATGTGTCATTTTTGTGTCAGGAAGTGATTGTTCTCAAAAGAAACTTTGATCTGGTAGAAAGACCCATTTATCTGATGCTGTGATTAAAGACCTAGTCATTTGCCTGCTGACATGGCGATTAAGTGGACACCGAGTCCAGTTGTAACTGGGAATGAACAAGTTATATTTTAAAACTAGAAATGAAATTTTGAGACAAACATGCCAATAAATGAGGCATGTGGTACCTCACGAGACCTTTAATAGCTTTGATTAATGCCACATGCTCTCATGGGTCAGTACAGCGATGTCCCTGTTAGACCTCACTGGTCAGGGCCCTCTTGTTCATGTTGTGAAAGCAGGAATCTACTCCGAGCCAGAGTTCAGGGCATTGAGCCATGCAAACGGGAAGAGCGTACATGTTTTCATCAATTTGTGGCTTCCTCCGTGGGAGAGTCAGGTAACATTTGTCAAAAATCTATATGTCAAAAAAAAAAATCTGTAATATGTTAAGCATTTTCACAAAGTCTCCTGTAACCATCACAAGAATGAGTGTATCAAGTATAATAAGTAACTACGAACTTAAGGCTAAGGAAATGACTCTAAGTTATGCCTGTTCAAGGTCACTCACTGAATTATGCTCAGAGCTGGGATTTGAACGTAGGTGTTGGACTCTGAGTCTCATGTTCTTTTTATGAAAGAGTCTGCTGTTCCTTCATCAAGTCACCTCACAGATGGAGCGCTGCCTGTTTCCCTTCCATTCTCAGAACTAAGGAAAGAGTGCTGGACCCTCCCAGCCCTCAGAGCCTGCCGCACAGCCATGGGGGGGACTGTGGAAGAAATGGGCTTCTGTTCTAATGTAATGCGAGTGAGAAGATGTCATGTAACCATATTTCCAGTCTCTCCATCTCTTCTGATTTCTAGCACATTGTGAATGTGAGAAAACTGAATCACTTTTCACAATCTGTGACAAGCAGAACATGGAATATGCATAGTCTTAGGTTAGGTTTTGATTTCTATAATAAACATAAAGCATGGCAGAAGAAAAAATGGACAAATGTAAAAATGTTTAGCAAGATCTGTCATATATTTGGTTAACATAAGAAACTATAGGAAAAATGGGAAAAAATAAACTACTTATATTTTAGAGTTACATATAAACTGAGGCCACTGATAGGTCATTAGTGTCCTGAGAAGGCCCTAAAGAGTCCTTGTGTTGGAAAGCTGTTGCTTCTCTCTTGTCAATGTGTAAATTTCGCCGGGTTTTTGTTTTGTTTGTTTTGTTTTTGTTTGTTAAAATATACTTTTGAATAACTTCAAAATTTAACTGTTATATGGATATTTGCTTATCCCTCAACTGCTTGGATTAGTATCAAATTAAAGTTTGTTGAGGCTTGAAGAACCTAAATCAGCTGGTAAGTGCCCTATTGTGATTTTTATATCATTAAAAAGTAAGTTACTATGATAGAAGACAAGAGGAATAGAAATCTGAATTTGAAGAATCTTCCCTTAGGCTATACTTGGACATTGGCCTTCCGCCGTATTTATCAGGTGGTTGTGACAGGCGGAGAGTGTTGTCTGATCCACTGAGAGTACTCGTCTGCTAGTTTAACCTTACCTCCATGTTCTGGAGCATCTTTTTGGAGAAGCCTTTGCAGATACTAGCTCCACGGATTACAGAGCGTAAGAGGAAACAGGCCTGAGTTATATAATCGTACTGCAGGGGAGAGTCTCTAGCACCCAAAGAACATTTGAGGGCTGCACATCTCTTATGTATTAGCCCCCAGACTGCCCGTGCCGCTGTCTGTTTTTCCTTGTGCTTTTCCTGCTTTCTGTTCCCGTTACTTGTATTTAGCTTTCTACCTTCCTCTACCCATTGGCAGCTCACCTGTAATCAGGACGTTTATATTTCCTTGTAACAAATTGGAGAAGAGCTCATTTAATGGTAGGTGATGCCTGCCATTTGGAGGCAGACTTGCAAACATGAACAGCTGGTGTGAGGTCATGCCATCTGGCTGTGTCTGCATCCGTGTCAAATGGAACGGGTTCACTCCTGGAGTAGCAGGGCGAGAGCGACTGCAGCCTCGCGAGCTCCGAGCATAGTTTCCGATTCTGCCCAGACAGTCCTCATACCCACACAAGGGTTTGTTTTAAACTACCCGTTGCTTTTAAACAGATGTAACATGTATTGACTTCCCCTATTTTTATTAGCGCTCAGTTTAAAAGAAGCTCCCACAAACATTATCCTTCACTGGCGTCTCAGGGCCACGCTGCGAGATGGGTGTGATGCGAGGCTCCTACTTGGGGTACCCCTGGCTTGAGCCCGGCTCCTCTTAAGAGTGTGGCTTTCAAATAAAACATTTACATACCTGCAAAGATATAACAGTAATTTAGGAGTTGAAAGGGATTATACAGGTGATTTAACTGCACTTTTTAAAATTAGACTAGTAAAGGAACCAAGGCCCGGAAAGGGTAAGTTGCTTGCGTAGTTAAAAAAGTTGCATAGTTTAAAAAGCAGCAGAACCAGCGTAACATCTGAGAAGATCCGTGGAAAATAAATGGAAGCTTATCATAGCCTAAAATGTCAACATGTACATGGTAGAAATAGAATTTTTAGAGGAACAAAATGTAATGTAACCCTAGTCAACTCCTAGGACTCATTTCCCAGTCAGGGGTTGCTCCGCCATTCTGACACATTCTGGTTCTTCAGAGATGCCAGCAGCGGTGATGCTGGCTTTGTCGTTTTTCTTTTGTGAACCTGTTTAGAGCTCAGGGTCAAGGTTGTTATGTCCCTGAGAATGCAGGCCTCCTAGTAGGATCCTTGTAAACCAAAGGTTATTGTGTGTTGGGCCAGAACTGGGCTGCTGGGCTGATCTCTCCTTCTGCCGTTTATCACGGATCACGGTAAGGTTCTAACAGGGGAAAAGGGTTGAGGTCCATTAAATATCCCCAGCCCTGGGGAGGATGGTTGTCATGCTTTGGAGATATTTTAAAATTGATTTATGATAGAATTGTATAGCCTGAAGAATTTCCCTGTCAGTCTTACTTGCTCTATAATCAGATTAAACCCAAGATGGAGTTAACATTTAAATTTTGTTTTTAGTCCAGAGGCTAAACACTGGAGACTAAATACTAGGAGCTAACTGTTTCATTTTCTCCCTTCTTTTTCTTCTTGGTTTTGGTTTATTATCCTAGTTATGTTGATTGTTACTTTGACATTTATTAGCTAATGCAGAATGTTAGGTACTTTGCAGAATAAAGCATAATCACATTGTTTTCTCACCAAATTTTCTAACTTAAGTACAGTTGAACCTTGAAAATGCGGGGGTTAGGGGCACTGGACCCCCATGCAGTCAGAAGCCTGCAGATAACTTTTGACTTCTCTAAACTTAAATACTAATAGCCTACTGTTGACAGGAAGCCTTGCTGATAATAAATAGTTGGTTAGGACATATTTTGTATATTTTATATATCATATACTGTATTTTTACAGTAAAGTTAGCTAGAGAAAATAAATTGTTAAGTTTAAAAGAGAGGGGCACCTCCCTGGTTTAGTTGGTAGAGCATGTGACTTTTGATCTTGGGATTCTGAATTCAAGCCCCATGTTGGGTGTAGAGATTCCTTAATAAATGGCAGTTTAATAAAAAGTATGAGAAAATACATTTATAGTACTCTACTGCATTCATTGAAAAAAATCTGTGTATAAGTGGACCCACACAATTCAAACCCATGTTGTTCAAGGGTCAAGTGCAATTTATATTTTATTTTTTCTATTTTTCATTTGAAAATAGGCTTATAAATTTCTTTGACACAGGGCTATTCTTTGTATAGTGGATTAATTTAAATATCAGGATTCATCCATTGAGATTCACTGTGTTGCTTATATACACATGTATAACTCCTGCATACATTGCTTTTTGTTGTTATGTTGTCTGGAATTGTTTCATCCATTTTTTTGTTCATTTCATTTCATTCATTTTTCATTTTCCAGTGAACTTCCAAAAAGGATATGATTTATTTCACGCAGACATCTTTTTAAATTTCTACACCCAACGTGGGACTTGAACTCACAACCCCAAGATCAAGAGTCATATATTTTACCAACTGAGCCAGCCCAGGCACCCCACACACATATATTTATTATTATTGTTTTTTAATTTAGTGTCAAGGTTAGAATTTAGTGATTCATCAGTTGCATTTAGCACCTAGTACCCATCACATCTCCTTAATGCCCATCCCCCCACCCAACTCCCCTCCATCAACCCTTAGTTTGTTTCATACATTTTTTTAAAGATTGTATTGATTTATTTGAGAGAGTGAGGGAGCATAGAGAGCATGAGTGGGGGTGGAGGGGCAGAGGGAGAAGGAGAAGCAGGCTGATGTGAGGCTTGATCTGGGGATCCTGGGATCATGACCTGATCTATAGGCAGATGCTTAACCAGCAACCCGTTTCGTACATTTTTTAATTTAATTCTCCCAGCAACCTTCTATGATGAAAACAGCACTAATACTGAATAGATTAAGAACATTGAGGCTTGGAGAGGTTTTATTTTGCTTGAGTGGTAGGGGTGTCACTAGAATTAGAATGGGTTATTCCCATTATTCTGACGGTTCTTTTGTTGCACAAGTGTGTCTTCCTCTAATGATAACCCACTTGAAGAGATTCGAGCATTCATTCATTTGGCAAATATTCACTGAGCATCTGCTGGATGCCATTAGCATTGTAGGTGTTGGGATGCGGGGGTGAGAACAGGTAAAATCTCTGTTCTCACAGAGCTGGATAAACCAGTAAACCGGTAGTTTTCAAACAGTGATATTTTCTTTGAAAATAAAATGCGATGGTGGGAGGTCACTTCAGTCTGGGAAGTCAGGAACAGCCTCTTTGAGGAGGTGACAGTAAGTGTGCAGCCCTATTGGTGGAGGGCAGAATTAGATACGTGGAAGATACTAAAAATAAGGCTGCTTCCTACTGCCCTTGAGAAGCCTATGACAGAGAATCTCTCTAGTTTCTATCTATAAGGCCAGCCAACAGTTGATGAATTTTTTATCCAACTTATTTTTATCTGGCGTATTGGAATCTGCATGTTGAAAATTTAAAAATTCTTGCATCGGGCCCAAACATTGCCTTTTTTTTTTTTTTCCAGATACTTTACTTACTAGTTACAGTTTCTAAAAATACACTGCTCTTCCTCCATTCTCTTGTGGGTATTACGTTAATGATTACACCTCTCCTCTCCTTCACCTTACCCCACTTTTTTCAGATTTTTTCCAGTGGTGCTTTTCTTGCTTTTCTAACCTTGCATTTATTTTCCTGCAGATCTCAACATCTGCTGCAATTTGACCACTCAGGTTAGTGAAAATTTGCCCATTTATCAATTTTGTGCAGTAGTCACCAGTATTCTCCTACTTCAGATGAACAAGGATCTTTACTTCTGGCTTACGATTCAAAATGGTGAAAGTTAAATAGCTACGGAACACTCATCAGAACAAGCTAGTTGGGATTTTCTTGTTTCGTGAGGTTCCCCCCCCCCTCTTTCAAAGTGTAATATACTAACATAGGAACTTGATAGGATAGGACAGAATACATAAGAAGCCTAGAAAAGTGATCATTTACAGATAAGTAAGCTAAAACAGAGCTGCTGCTTTTAGTAAGGCAGTAAGTTGTCATGCGTTCCAAATTGTATTTAGTTAGACAAAAATAAGTATTTGTAGAACTCAGCAGTAGCTTTCAGAAGTGATACATGGTTTATGCAGTCATGAAAATTATCCCCAGAATATAGGCTCCAAACTCCTAAGAGATTTTGAATTTATGGGAGAGAAAGAAATCCACAGACATCTTTTTAACTTCAATTGAAAGCAACAATAGCATATTTTTGTCAGGCTCTTATACTCTATAATGAATTCGATGTAAATATGGGAAAGGCTAGTGAAAACTGTGGCTTTTTCTACAAAATATATTGGGGGTTTTTGTGAGGGAATTGTTATGCACCTCAGGAAATGGTAAAGAATAAAGGGGTAAAGTAGACTGGATGCATCAAAGGGCAGGGGCAGAGCCCCCTTTCCTTTGTTCCATCTCTAGGACCTGGCCTGTGTGTGGCACTCAAAATATTTTGGGGCCAAGTTCACCCTGGGTTTGTGGATTGGCTGAATTGCTGAAATATATGTTCTACTAATTTCTGTACTTGTGACTACTTCTCATTCTAATAGCACTTTATGTGCTTTAAGTTTGTTTTTCTTTTGATCTTCAGTATAATAGACCCTGAAGGTGTAACAGTTTTCTCTCACTCTTATAGGGAAGACATTAGTTGATTTGGAGACTTTCTCTGCTCACACACACACACATACACACACACAGTATAAGGGTATGGTTAAATAATAGAAATTAAAAACCTTGTCTAGTTTCAGTGTGGAGCAATTTAAAGATAGGGAAATCCAGTGGTAAGAGGTATATAGTGTTGAGGTGAGATGGCACCTCCTATGCCTTGTCCCTTCTCCTAGCTGCTTCCAGAGGATTCAGATGACTGAGGATGACCACAGCCCAGCAACAGCTGGCCATGCATCTCTTGGCCCTTGCACCCATCTGTGGAGTTTAAAATATCACCATATATTGATGATTGAATTTATGAAACATTTTAATAGCCTCAACATAAGTCAAGTGTGCCTGGGTCTACTTAATTGTGTCTCTATTTACATGAACACATGGTTTTCTTTTATATGTTTCTTACTCCTCAGGAGCCGCCTCAGGGACTTTCCACAGTTCGTTGCCAGGTGTTGCTTTGCTCCTGCTCTTCAGCTTGCAGGACACTGAATCCTGGGGTCAGGATTACTTGATCCTAGTGTCCCTGTCCCCCCTCTTCCTTGTGAGGTGCTTTCTGAGCTCTGTAGCATGTTTACCTTCACAGCAGCCCTGTCACATATCTAGAGCAGTGTGTCAGGCCCAGGACCTCCTTTTCTCTCCTGAAATAAAATACCTGGGTCATAAAAGCTAACTGTATACATAATTTAATGAAAGTAATGCCTTTATAGAAGAAATAAAATAAGTAATTTTTCATTAAATCACATGTATTTTAAAAGTTGATGTGGGGTGTTGCAGTCAGATGGGGGGCCACCAAGTGTGGGGCATCCCAATTGGGTGGGGGCTGGTGGCACAGGTGGGAAAGAATTCACCCAAAGCAGAACAAAGGAGATAGAAAGTTCCTGAACACGCTGCAAGGGAGCAGCAGGTAGGACAGCAAAGGAGGGACTGTCTGTGATGAGGCAGTGGTGAGGGGCCAGAGTTATAAGGCAGAGTGAAGGAATATGGGAACATAGGAATTTTCCCTTTTTTGGTAACCTTAGGACTGTGCCTGGTTGTAATGGTCAGTGAGGGCCTATGGCTGGTTCAAAGTGGGTCACTTAATGAGCTGATTGAGTCAGCTCGGTGGTCCCTGTGGGCCCTTTTGCCTTGCTCAGGTTTCCAGTATGCAAGCCTGTTGCCTGAAAGTGGTCTCCGTATCCCCCTGCTGACACAGCAACAATGACAGATCTTTGGCATTTGGCGGGGAGGTCTCATCTTCAGGAGCTTCTCACTGCTGAATGAGGGGCATAGACATGTCCTTAGCTATGGGTCAGTATTGGTCAGTTGGGAATTTATATGTAGGGATTATAAAAAGCAGAGGCGGCCAAATCCAAGCTAAACAGCATGTATGAATCTCCCTGAGCAGAAAAAATCATCTGTCAGCTCAAAGTTACGACAGTAAAGGAATCTTAACACTGGGTAGAGAGACATCAGAAAAGACATAAAAGTAATAGTAGTAGTAGTAGTAGTAATATTGTTATTATGGGAAAGAGAAGCCCAAATAAAAGACCTTTGATACTTGATGAAAATCTTCCTCTAGTCCAGGAGTTTAACCCATTAAAGGAGAGAGGATCGTTTAAAGCACCAATCTGAATATTCATGTCTTCTGGTAACCCTGTCGCATTTTTGTGGTAATCTGGAGAATATATATATAACATTTTGTTTTAGTAGAGCATAGGTTTCTCCTTGAGCTGCAGCAGGATATCAAGGGCCGTTTGGTTTCAGAGGGCCACGTTTTGAATTTGCATATTTGAATTTGAATTTGCATGAGTAACTGCATGTTGGGCGTAGTTAAAGGTCGTTCTATGCTTGACTAAAGCCTCTACTTGGGATTTTACATCAATAGAGGTGGCTCCTAGGACAAATACGGCTACAGGATAAAACCATCAAGAAGCTCTCTTTGAGGTCTAGGCTTAACAAATATCCTAATTATGAAGAATCACTGGCAAGTGGGAGCAGACTTATGTGGGGATATGGGCATCCCCAAGGATATCATCCAATATAAGTGGATATATAAGGAAATATGTAAGGAAAGTGGGGCCATTCATTATCTCCACAAGTCCATAGTTAACTGCGTGGAGTGGGATTTACTTCAGCTTTTAAGGAGTGATTTTGTCCTCCCAGCCACACAGGATTGGTCAAAGTGATAGTTGAGTTATACAGTTGTTGGGGGAATCCATCCCATTTTCCAGCTGTTCAAATAATCGTATGCCCACTGGGTCCTATTATTATCCCCACCCACAGAATTACAAGCATGAAGATTGTATGTGAGCTGTTGTGGAACTTTCTCTGAAGTTTACCTCAGGTTGTCTAGATGAGGCAAAAAATGAACATTTAAAGAGAGTTAATTGGGGGTGGCTGGGGGGCTCAGTTGGTTAGGCATCTGATACTTGATTTCAGCTCAAGTCATGATCTCAGGGTTGTGAGACTAAGGCCCACATTGGACACCATGCTGGGCATGGAGCCTGCTTTAGATTCTCTCTCTCCTTCCCTCTGCCCCCTCAATAAAAAATAAAGACAGTTAATCAAAACTAGAATCTAATCCATAAGGATGCATTACTGAAACATAATTTTTTTCTCTGAATTCATCCTTATTTCCAGATAGCTAAATCAAGACTAATTCATTTATTTGTTTGAAGTTTTATTTAAGTAATGTCTACACCCAGCACGGGGCTTGAACTCATGACCACAAGATCGCATGCTCCAATAACTGAGCCAGCCAGACACCCTAAGACTAATTTGTTTGTAAAACAAGTCCAGTTTTAACTCACTTGGCCTAACTGGAAATATAAATCAAAACCACAATGAGAAACCACCTCACAGCAGTCAGAATGGCTAAAATTAAGTCAGGAAGTAACAGATGTTGGCAAGGATATGGAGAGAAGGGAGTTCTCTTACACTGTTGGTGGGAATGCAAGCTGGTGCAGCCGTTCTGGAAGACAGTATGGAGGTTCCTCAAAAAGTTGTAAGTAGAGCTGTCCTATGACACAGCGATCGCACTACTGGCTATTTACCCTAAAGATACAAATGTAGTGATCCAAAGGGGCACCTGCACCCCAGTGTTTATAGCAGCAATGTCCACAATAGCCAAACTATGGAAAGAACCTAGATGTCCACCAACAGATGAATGGATAAAGAAGATGTGGTGTATATATATATATATTGGAATATTCGCCATGAAAAAATGAAATCTTGACATTTGCAACAACGTGGATAGAACGGGAGGGTATTATGTTAAGCGAAGTAAGTCCATTAGAGAAAGACAATTATATGGTCTCACTGATATGTGGAACTTAAGAAACAAAACAGGATCATAAGGGAAAAGAGGAAAAAAATAAGACGAAATCAGAAAGGGAGACAAACCGTAAGAGACTCTTAATCATAGGAAACAAACTGAGGGTCGCTGAAGAGGAGGTGGGGGGATGGGGTAACTGGGTGCTGGACATTAAGGAGGGCAGTGATGTAATGAGCACTGGGTGTTATATAAGACCAATGAATCACTGATCTCGACCTCTGAAACTAATAATACATTACATGTTAATTCAATTTAAATTTAAAAAATTAGATACATACAAAAAAACCCCAAACAAACTTGGCCTAATTATTTACATAGACTCAGTAAGAATAGTGATTGGTCAAGTAGATCCTTTAAATCCAGTTTTGCTGGAACTTTTTATAAGGAATCTCTAGATTGAACTTATAATAGAATTTCTAGGCCAGAAGCCAAGCCAAATACATGCTGTTAGACATGTGTGCCTGCAGTACCTGTAGATTTGGGCAAATTCCTCTTCTTGAGGTTCCCAAAATATCCTGAGGTTCCTGCATCTGCCAGGAAGTGACATTCTTAACTCACCTGGTGAAGCTGCCGGGAACTCTGTAAGCAAGGTATCCAGCCAACATTTCCAGCGGGCTTTATGGCTCCGTAATGTCAGCCTTATTCCTTAAAGCTGTTTGGTCATATTGGAGGCTGTGCATGTCTCTCTCAAATGTGACATTCCAGTCAAAGCCTTGGTACAATAACCCATGTTTCCAAGGGTGTCCTGTTACAAGGAGAACAGATTCTTACTGATCTTATGCAAATAACTATAATTGCCATGAGAGGAAGAATACTGAGTGAGAATTTTTGAATTTCAGAAAGTTCAGGTGGGGAGAAAAAAGGTTTCCATTTGTTCACAAGGGAATGCTTTATCAAACCTCTGTAAGCCATAGATATTTTAAGAGAACATTTCCTTAATCTGGAAGAGCAAACATTAGAGAATCAGCAGTGTTTTTAAACAAGAGTCACTAAAACTATAATCATCTTCCTGAATTCACTTAGTCCCACGTGACTAATTCTTCAGTTGGAAGGCAGCTTTTTTTGGCTGGTTCTGGAAATTCTTACCCATTTTAATTTTATGATTTTAAAGACCTCAAAAACCTCTATTTGTCAAAAGTCTTTTTTATGAATCTTCTTGAAGACAAAACTTATTTCGCAAGAGCAACAGAACAACTATAAATGACCAAAAAAAAAAAAAACCCAAACAGAAAACCCCATAAAACTCTCAGAAATGGACATGGTTGAAGATCTGATATGAGAGTTCATTATAATGCAACAGACCAGGAAATCCGGTTATTTCTGTGACACCTAGCATTTTAATAATTAGAATGTCAAGTGATGACCCTATACCAAAACATTTTAAAACTTCAGGGATTTCACATAATTTCTAAATTCTGGATTAAGTTAACATATTAAATAAACAAGCTCAGTCAAAAAGATTTCATTTAGAATTTGAATCTTGGGAATTTTGCTTTAAAAAAACCTCAAAGTTATAAAGTACCTGCCTAAATAGGATTACAGATCATTATAACACTTAAAACTTATTTAACCAAGGTGGCAATAAGAGATTCCAAAGGCAAAAAGATAGGGTTACACAGTTGTTAGCCAAACTTAGCTCCTTTAATATGGAGAAGTTTTAGTTCTCTTAAGTAACCAAAGACTCAATAAAGACAAAACAGAAACTTTGGTTTTCTGGGCAGATACAGAGAAAACAAAAACAACTTCTTCCATTTTCTTATCAAGAGCAGACTTAACAATCCAAGAAAACTTTGTCTTTTTTTTTTTTTTAAAGATTTATGTATTTATTTGACAGCACAAGCAGGGGGAGTGGGAGCAGAGAGGGAGAAGCAGACTCCCCACTGAGCAGAAATCCTGATGTGGGGCTCAATGCCAGGAGCCTGGGATCATGACTTGAGCTGAAGGCAAATGCTTAACCGACTGAGCCACCCAGGCAGCCCCAAAATTCCTTTACAAAAATTGTTTTAGAGTGCACATGCATGTGGGGGCAGGGGTAGGGTGGAAGGGGGTAGAGGGAGGGAGAGAGAGAAAAAAGCAGACTTCCCACTGAGTGAGGAGCATGATGTGGGGCTCCATCCCTGAGACCATGACCTAGTCAAAATCAAGAGTTGGATGCTTAACCGACTCAACCACCCAGGTGTCCCAAAATTCTTTACTAAAGCTTTCCATAGGACAGTCTTCCAGTAAGGCACAAAGCATGTTTTCCTACAGACCCAGGTATCTTTAGTTGCTCTGCAATGAGAAGCCAAAAGCATAAACCTATATTTAGTAATCAGTGCTTTAATATTTTATCTTATTTGGAAATGACTTCACTGTCCAATGATTTCAATTTATCATCAAAGCAAAACTTGAAAGTTTCAGGTTACCACAGACTTTGAAAGCTTTACACAGGGTCGGATGGGCCATGAAACTGAGCAAGATAAATTCTACAGTTTTTGTGGAGGTCAGGATTTTGGGGACAATGCCATGAAGCCTTGTGCCTATGAGATCTCCGACCACTTGGAAGTGTTCCAGCAAAATGTTGAGGCCAAGTTAGAAAATAGTATTATAAGAAAGGGTTCTGTGGAGGGGCCATACCTCTTGATCTTAATCTGTACTGAGGCCAGGAAACATTACATAAAAAGACGAAATGTTTTTCCTCAGGCTTTGGTGGTCAAATTTGTAATTTGTTCCAGTATTTTTTTTCTCCCGGAAGTATACTTTCTTTTTTCTATGTTTAATTTTTAATTTTTAAAATTAACATAAAATGTATTATTTGTTTCAGGGGTATAGGTGTGTAGATTTGTTCCAGTTTTTAAGAATACAGCCCAAGAGTGAGTCCAAAGGAATAGAGGGGGTTTGTCCCAGAGTGGGAAAGACTGCTGCCAATTTCCAAAGAGGTGTCCCACTGAAAGGAATGAAACTCTGACTTCTTTCTTTTTTTTTTTTAATATTTTATTTATTTATTTGACACAGAGAGAAAGATCACAAGTAGGCAGAGAGAGGGGGAAGCAGGCTCCCTGCTGAGCAGAGAGCCTGATATAGGGCTCGATCCCAGGACTCTGAGACCATGACCTGAGCTGAAGGCAGAGGCTTAACCCTCTGAGCCACCCAGATGCCCCAAAACTCTGACTTCTGGTCACAGTTTCAGTCAGGGCATCCCACTGACCTGAAAAAGAATAGGACCTTATGCAAGGCAACTGACCCAACTGGGGCAACCCACCAAGGAGAGGGTCACAGGCAAATGGCAATTGCAATCCTTGCCGGGGTATCCCCTGCAACAGGGGAAGCCAGACACATGGTTGGCAGGGTTGGAAAAAGAAGGGAGAGAATTCACCCCTCAGATGTGTGGAAGTGTGTTTTGCCTATAGGTCAAGATGGCAGCTGGAACTGCCAGAACAAATGGAAAAAGGGAAGCAAGGTAGCTAGAGTCAGTCAACCAGTATCTAGAAAGGGTCCCAACTGAGTCTCTAAGGTGTGCCCGTTCACCCTAGATGAGCTGTAGATGGAGTTAGGAGAGGAGAAGAAAGGGGCCTTTCACCCTCACAGGCATGGTCCAACCTGTTTGCCTTCAGACCGCAACAGGGAGCCATCTTGGTCAGGGACATTCAATTGTCTGGGGGGTACTAGGGTTGGCTGCCAAAGAGCTGAAAAGAAAAAGGAGAAGGAGGGAAGGATCTCTCACCCTTTCAGGCAAGGATGGTCTGGCATGTTCCCCATGGGGCTTCAGATCCTCACCAAAGAGTAACTTTGGCCAGAGGTTACAGAGAGTCCGGTCCATTGAGGGAAAGTCCCGAGAAGTTCCTGGAGAATCCGGAGAGAGTCCAGAGCTGACAGAGGGTCCCCATACTGGCCACCAAATGGGCATTCCAGCTGGTTGGGGGCCGGTGGCACAGGTGTGAGAGAATTCACCTAAGGCAGAACAAAAGAGATAGAAATTTATTAAATACACTGCAAGGGAGGAGTGGGCAGGACAGCAAAGGAGGGACCGTCTTCCGACAAGGGGTGGTGGTGCACCAGTTATAGGGCAGAGTAAAGGATTGTGGGAACTTATTTTCCTTTTTTGGTACTCTTGCTTGTGCCTGGCTGTAGTGGTCCGTGAGGGCCTACTGGCTGTCTCAAGGTGGGTCACTTAATGAGCCTGTTTGGGTCAGCTCGGCGGTCAGTGGTCACTGAACCCTTTTGCCTTGCTCAGGTTTCCATTGCTCAAGCCTATTGCCTAAAAGCAGCCTCCAGCGTTCATGCTTGGGCTACAGGCTACAACATGGATGAGACCTGAAGACATGCTGAGTGAAATAAGCCACAGAAGGTCAGATGCTGAGGCACCCAGAGTAGTCACATTCATAGGAACAAGGTAGAATGGTGGTTACCAGGGGTTTGGGGAACTTTCATGGAAACGGTGTTTCGGTCTGGGAAAATGAGAATGTTCTGGGGATGGATGGTGGTGACGGTGGCACAGGCCAAGTGTCTTTAATGCCACAGCAACTGTACACTTAGAAAATGGTTAAAATGGCAAAGACCAGGTGATACAAGTTTTATTTAAAAATTTTTAAAAAGGTAATACTCGGGCACAACCTTATTAGAAAGATTAAAATGCCCTCCACAAATTTCCAAAACACCCCTGAGGGGATGTTACTGGCCAGACTGTGAATGAACATGCAGTATTGGTTTCAGATCAGGAAACTGATGGCCAAGATCTAAAAATAACAGTAAGGGGTAGAGCTCATAATTCAGCTCCAAAGATTTTTACCCCCCCTGCTATGCCTGGGCCTTCGAACTCTCAATCACAAAAGTTTTCTTTCTGCTGTGCCAGCATCCTTAATCTAGACCACTCAGGCTTTCCATTTTCTTATCTGTCCTCCTCTAGCAGTGTGGTCTTTTTCTTCCTGAAACTTTAAAACCACAAAACAGAACTGCACATGTTTAAAATAATTTCTTAGGAAAGGGTAATAAAGAAAAGAAAAAGCTGGGGATAGACAATCTTAGAAATATATGGAAATGACATTAGTGGAAGGAAAACTGATCTAGGCCCAATCCTAACAATTTTTCATCATCATTCAGATAAAAAAAAATTTTTCTAACTTGATGTGATACTAGGGAGTTGGTTAGCAATTCGATAATTCTTAGAATTGATAGAGAAGACTCATCACTGTATGCCTTTACAAAGCTGGGAGGAGAGGGGGCACCTCCCCTTTTCCAAACACACACAAACATGGAAACCCATGATACCTCAGAAGAGCTTTCATCACAAACAGGAATCCATGCCTGCAGGGCTGCTGTGGCCGGGGTGTATTTTCAGAGAGCTCTCTGAAGTATTAGTCACACAGGCGGGTTGTGGACTGGGGCTGAGCCCTCTGCAGGCATGTTATCAGAGGGGAGATGGTCTAACTCCTTCGCAGGCAGACACTCTTTTCTTGTTTTTATTTTTGTTTTTAACAAGAAGGGTGGGCAGAGGCAGAGAATCGCAAGCAGACTCCACACCTAGTATGGAGGGCTCGAGCTCTCAACCCCGAGATCATGACCTGAGCTGAAATCAAGAATCAGACCTGACCCCCAGACAGACACTGTCTTAATTCTCAGTGCATTGTTGGGGACGCCTGGGTGGCTCAGTTGGTTAAGCGGCTGCCTTCGGCTCAGGTCATGATCCCAGCGTCCTGGGATGGAGTCCCACATGGGGCTCTTTGCTCGGCAGGGAGTCTGCTTCTCCCTCTGCCTCTGTTTGCCACTCTGTCTGCCTGTGCTCGCTCCTGCTCTCTCTCTGACAAAAAAATAAAAAATAAAATAATAAAAAAAATTCTCAGTGCATTGTGTTCATCCAAATTAGCTGGGAACCAAGGGTCTGAGAGAGCACCGAATCTGTGCCAGGAATGAGACTCCAAGAAGGAGACTGTTTTGAATCAAATTTGGGTTTATGTGGAATTAATAAATTTAAATAAACCAACAGATTAAATATCTTTCATTGCTCAGGAAGGACTAGAACAGTTTTTGATAATTTGTGAGATATCTGGCATAGAAATTGTCAGGGTCACTAAACTCCCAAGTTACTCCAAAACACCAGTGATTTATTTTCTTTTTGAAGTTGAAGTCCATCTTCTAAAATTCAGGATTATTTGAACTGGCATCAAAATCCAAACTGGGGGGCGCCTGGGTGGCACAGTGGGTTAAGCCGCTGCCTTCGGCTCAGGTCATGATCTCAGGGTCCTGGGATCGAGCCCCGCATCGGGCTCTCTGCTCAGCGGGGAGCTTGCTTCCTTCCCCCTCTCTCTCTGCCTGCCTCTCTACCTACTTGTGATCTCTCTCTCTCTCTGTGAAATAAATAAATAAGTAAAACTTAAAAAAAAAAAAATCCAAACTGGATTTGACTGATCATTCCTTACAACATTTTGCCAAATCTAGAGCCGGGGCTTAACCCACTGAGCCACCCAGGCGTCCCATACATATCATCTTTAAAAAAATAATTTCCCTGAGATTTTTTTTTAAAAGGCAAAACAAAAAGCATAAATACTCCATCCTTGACACAGCATTCATTAGATCGGCTTCTGAACTCTTCTGCGTCTTGGTGCTTCTTTTGCTCCTTGGTGGCTATTGAGTAACCGTCACTCTGAAACTCTTCCTCTCTTTTCTCAGTCCTGACCTTTATGTGTCTTAGCAGTGCCACCTGTGATTACTGACACCACAGAAGCCCATTGTGGTGAAATGGAAAGACTGGCTGTTTAAGAAAACCAACTGAGCCCGCTCCCTGTGCCTCCGGAAATCCTGCCAGGCCAAAGGTCTGCTCCCGATCTTGTCAGCTGCTGAGGAGGCAGTTGCTACCTTCTCCGCAGGAGTGGTGCTGACAGAAACATCTTGGTAGTAAGAGACACTGGGATGCCTGAAGATGGCAGTTCTTAAAAATGTTGGTAGGCCAAGAATTGTATGAATCGTACTTCAAGCAGATCTTAGTGCTGTGTTATTCTCCAAGCACAGTTGATCCAATTTAACAAGCTAAAATGACAGTTGAGGCTGATCTAATCAAGGAATATCTTTTAATAGCCATCAGTTGCATTTCAATATGATTTTGATGTAAAGGGCTTAATTTTATGTTTCCAAGTCTGTGTGTTTAGTTTTTTTCCACCTTTGACCACTTCAGTGGGCTTGCTGGTGTACATTGCACATGTAAAAAAAAAAACTTTCTAAGTGAATGCCCACTTGTTTTAATTTACTTCCTTTTCTTAGCAGAAACAGAGATAGAGAAAACACAGTTGCTTAAAAAAGACAGGGGAAAAAAACCCAGACCAAACCCTATTTCCTATTCAGATTTCTCTTCATCTTACTTTGAAGTCAAAGGGTAGTGTAAAGTTTTGATTTGCAGCAAATTCTAAGATTATCCATTAACTACTCTAGCAGGCTTTCTGCTCCCTTCCTAATTTTTAAAGGGGCCAGCCTCTTTTCTTTGAGTTTGTCTTTAAAGAAGTATATTTTCTGCAGACCAGTCTCTTAGAGGGATGGAATAGCTTTGCAAATGTTGAATGGATGTGTCAGAAACGAAACTGCATGCAAGTGAGAGGCACCAGGCTGAAGCTGCTCGTCTCTGGGTTGAAGAGCAAGTGGCTAGAAGCGCTTTGAACTCCGAATCCTTGTTGGAAAGTAGGGAGCTGCAGAAATCGTTGTTACAAAACCACTGAAAATATTGTGCAGCGTTAATGCCCCATTTTGGGGTGTAGCACATAACATAAGAGAGGCAGGTTTCTTCTAGGGACAGAATGAGTGCCTGTCGTCCAGTTTGCTGATGTGGACGTGAAGAAGGGCGGAAGGTCAGGGAGTCAGAATCCTCCCAGGCAAGGACAGATAAGGCTGCATTACCAGAATCTGCTTCTCTCTCAAAGGCCACAGTAACGGCAACAGCCGCGGGTAACAAATACTTTTGCTTTTTCCCAGTGAGTTCTGCAGAGGCAGCGGAAGTTCTGGTAGCACCCTCACCGGCCGTGCTCTGTTGGAGCAGTTTCTGTCTTGCTTTCCCAGCCTCCCGTCATTACTGCCTTTTTGGGTTTTTTTAGCACTCTGAACTTGACTCAGCAGCTGTTACCGCACGTCCAGCATCAGCAATAGTTATCTTGAAGTGTCCCCTAGTTCCTCTTCTTTAACTGTTCCCCAAAGATATACAGTCCAACCTCTATGTACAAAAGTTTGATCATCTTTATGTAATAAGTTACATAATGTTAAATAAAAGACATTAAGCAAAGGTCATCCATCCCCTTAAACAGTTGGAGACAAGGGCAGTTGAGGCTAAAGACTATCATGGCATTGGCCAAATCACACACTTCCAGAAAACAATTATCAGGTAATTAATCAGACCTTTTTTGTTTTTAAGATTTTATTTATTTATTTAACAGACAGAGATCACAGCTAGGCAGAGAGGCAGGCAGAGAGAGGGGAGGAAGCAGGCTCCCCGATGAGCAGAGAGCCCGATGCGGGGCTCGATTCCAGGACCCCGGGATCATGACCTGAGCCGAAGGCAGAGGCTTTAACCCACTGAGCCACCCAGGTGCCCCTAATTATCAGACATTTTTGATGAATGACCTCCTTGCTTTGCTGGTATGTACAACCACTGGGTTTCAAGGGGTTCTGCAAATAAGGTGACGTAGGGTTCCCTCCTATTGGGTATTCTTCTGTTGTGCAACTATTTGTCAAGGAGAAGCTTGAGTTTCTACTGCACTTATGTCAGCTTTATTGGAGCTGGTTTTATACTATGGCCACCCATTTAGTTTTCTTCATGGTTGACTAAAAGCCAGAGGACTCAGCCTGGATTTTTCATGGAAGAACACTACATCTTCCATGTCTGGCTGTCTCCCTGTGTCTGGCGCCGTGGCTCCTCTGCAGGGGAGAGGTGGAGAGGGGAGAGAAGCCAACCCAGCAAGATGACTTTCTTGGGCTCCTGCCCCAGCCTCTCAAAAAGGAATCTGCCTCTGGGCTCCAGTGAGGGGAGAGGAACCTGTCCCTCCAGCTGGCTGGTCAGAAACATGTCATCTGCAGATATAGGTTGAATCACCATTTACTTGAAGTGGGAATGGTTGAGAGGAAGGGAAAACTGTAAACTACTTTGTCTTTTTTTTCTTTCACCCACGGTGTAGAATGAGCACATATTTAGGGATATGAGTTCTTGGTTACTTTGGGTAACAAAACAGTAAATTAGGGTTTCACACAATCCAAAAATAGCTTCTATGGTTAACAAAAGTTCTTGCTCAAATGATGAAAAATGTTTCAGAAGCAGGGAGCATTCAAAGTGTCGGTGAGGTTTTGGTCATCTCTGAGAGGTGTGCAGCCCTGGAGTAAACACGTGTTTGAGGACAGAAATAAAAGACTAACTCCTGCCTGGAAGGCACGCACACATTCAGATATAGTCTGCTTGAAACAGCTGCTCTACAGAATGGTGTTCTTCCTTTTGCACTAGTAGCCTCTGTTTTAAGCTCTGTATTGGTTTAAAAAGTTAGATTAGGGGTGTCTGGATGGCTCAGTCAGTGGAGTGGTCCTGTTCATGATCTAATGGTCCTGCGATCAAGCCCTGCCTTGGGCTCTGCATTCAGTGGGGAGTCTGCTTGAGTGTGTCTCTCTCTCCCTCTCTTTCTCTCTCTGAAAATCTTTAAGAAAATGCTCATTTAAAAAAGTGAGATTTAAGGGGCACTTGGTGGCTCAGTCAGTTGAGCCTCTCACTCTTGATTTGGGTTTAGGTCAAGATCTCAGAGCCGTGGGATCGAACTCAATGCTGTGCTCTATGTGGAACCTGCTGAGGATTTTCTCTCTCTCTCTCTCTCTCTCTCGCTCTCTCTCACTCTCTACCTCTTCCCCTCCCCCTGCTCACCCCCTCCCTCAAAAAAAAAGGTTAAAATAAGTTACATCAAATATGGAAACATCTGAAAGAACCTAGATGTCCATCAACAGATGAATGGATAAAAAAGATGTGGTCTGTATATACAATGGAATACTATGCAGCCATCAAAAGAAATGAAATCTTGCCATTTGCGATGACATGGATAGAACTAGAGGGTATTATGCTTAGCGAAATAAGTCAATCGGAGAAAGACAACTGTCATATGATCTCCCTGATATGAGGAAGTGGAGATGCAATGTGGGGGGCTTGGGGGGTAGGAAAAGAATAAATGAAACAAGATGGGATTGGGAGGGAGACAAACCATAAGAGACTCTTAATCTCACAAAACAAACTGAGGATTGCTGGGGGGAGGGGGGTCGTGAGAGGGTGGTGGGGTTATGGACATGGGGGAGGGTATGTGCTATGGTGAGTGCTGTGAAGTGTGTAAACCTGGCGATTCACAGACCTGTACCCCTGGGGCTAATAATACATTATATGTTTATAAAAAAATAATATATTTATTGAAAAGGCTAAAAAAATATGGAAACATCTGTCCAATATATTCATGTTCTTATCCATGTAACTTATTATTAGACATATCAATTTTGCCTAATATTCATGCTTTCTGCTAAAGCGCATACCAGTCTTCAGAGGATGAGACGTAGGCAGAGACTCATAAAATAGTCTGCAGCAATCATGGGAGGCCCAGGCTGCAAGGAGAAGACACCAGCTCTTCTAGGTACTGGTACCTCGGTGAGGAAGGATCTCTAGGACCCAGAGATCCAGCATCCCTAGATTCCGTTCTCCAGGCCCTCAGATACCCTCACTTACTGACCAGAGAAACTTTTTTTTAGCTTGTGGATTTGGGCTGCTGGTGGGGAGGAGGTGTTAGAAGCTGAAGTTCTTGTTTTATTTTAACAGCAACAATAGCAATAAATTTCAATGAAGTAACACCCCTTATAGTTGAGGAACCAAGTTTCCACTTAAGCATGGTTTGAATTTACCAAACTTACCGACTTTCAAAAGGCCCTAAATATTTCACCTTAGTATTCCATTTAGGATTATAAAGTAGGGCAAGGGGAGAAATAAAGCACTAATCAAAGATGATAGCACTTTGGCAGGCAGGTGTTCTTAGTTTTATCGAAAGAATGACTAGTGAATTTAGTTTTCTTGAATACTAAAGAATGTCTTTTAAGAAGTTATAATAGATCCTTTGGGTACTTACTGAAGTAGATTAATACATTAAGCCTGGATTCAAATTCCAAAATAAAGCTGGTGAATACACATAATTATATCCTACCTGCCTTAAGTCAGGGTATTCATTTTCTTCAGAATGAGCTGGAATCCATCTTTCCACTTTGTCTAATTTCACTTCATGGGGAGTCATAAGGGCCTGGAGAAATAAGCCAGTTAGAGGTTACCTTTATCAACAGTTCTCTCATCTGTGCAGCCACAAGCCAGCACCAATTCAATAGAAATACAACGCAAGCCACGTATGTAATTTATAATTTTCTAGTTTCCAAATCCTAAAAAATTACATGAAGTTAGTAACTAATACGGGCAAAATGTTTCAGCTTGGAGTCAGTTTTTAAATTATGGAGATATTTTACATGCTTTCTGTTCAGTAAGTCTTCCAAATTGGCTGTGTGTTTTGTACTTACTAGCTCCATTTTCAGGGCTCAGTGGTCCTCACGTGGCTAGCAGCTACCATATTGGGCAGCACGGTGTTAGCGCGCCGTGCACAGGAGGCAGCTGGAGGTGAGGCTGGGGGAACAAAGCAGAAAGGCTTTCATCTGTCCGACCAGGAGTCGGAGCTTTACCCTGAAGGCTGTGGGAGCCAGCAAAGGATCTTTGGCAGAGAAGTGTTTTAATTTTGTACTTAATCTGGTGGTCTTAGAGAAGAGAGATTCAGGAGTGGGTCCTCAAGCCTGAAGTGTGCTCGAAGGCTGCTGTTGTCTAAGTGAGGAGTGACAGGAACCTAAACTGTGGCACCTCTCCCTCAGGTCCCCTCCCTCTCAGGAGCTTTGTACTATCACTTTACCATTCCTCAAAACAAACAAACAAACAAACAAAAAAGGAACTAAACTAGAACACGGGGAGCAGAGACCAAAGGAAGTGTGTCTGAGAAGGGTGGGAGGTAAAATCATCAGAATTTAGGGGTGACTCCTAGATCTTGGGGGATGAAGAGGGAGTAATCTAGGATGGTTATTCGGTTTCTCCCTGTGGTTATTGGGACAACAGTAATAGTGTTGCCAGAAACGGAGGGAGGCCAAGTGGGGAGGGGAGAGGAGTTCAGTATGGGGCTTGCTGACTTTGTGGTATCTTTGGAACAGGCAGGCGGGTAGGTCTAGTTTGACATGTAAGAGTTGACACAAGAGAATATGTAGCTTTAGAAGCTAGAAAGGCTGGGTAGGAACATTCAGTACTTAAGGTGCCAATGAAAACATTAGGCGGAAACAAGAAGGGGATGTAAGACAGAGGTGATCAAGGACAGCTTTATAGAAAAGGCGGGATCTGAGCAGAGTCTTAAAGAATGGGTGGCATTCAGAAAGTCAAAGATGACACAAGAGGTAGCAGAAATGTAGAGGGATGAGAACAGTACAAGACGTGTTTAAGCAATGCTTAATCTATCCTGCTGGGCAGATGGGATTCGGGCTAAGATCAAAGCCAGACTAATGCAGCTTGCAGACATGTTCTGGTTGGCTTGCATGGGGTTGGGTCATGCCGGATTCTGAATTTAAGGCAGGTGCCAACATTTCCACAAAAAACTTCTGACTTTCCTTTAAAATAAAAGGGGGCTGGGAGATAGACTTGGCAACATGGTGGTCCTGTGTAGAAATAATCAACTTACGTATGTGCTCCCTCTCTCCAACAAGCCTGTTTCACTCCTTAGTGTTACTTGCCTGAGACCTGTAGACATTTGCATTTTCTGCTTTTCAGTGGAAGATCAGGAGGTAATAAAGGCACAAAGATAGACTGATGAGAGGTTATGAAGGGCTTTTAATACCAAAGTAAAGAATACAAATGTAGGCAGTGGACAACTGATGAATGAGGGATTGATGAGATAATAGGATTGTTCTGGACCAATGTGAAAATACAGAAGTTGGGGACGGGAGTTACCAGTTTTGAAAAGGAAAAGGCAGATGTACTGGTGTTGGCCTCTCTAAGTGGACATAAAAATACAAAGTGGAAGTCTCTTAAGGGGATGGCATTCATCCCTGAAGGCTACTAGGACCACCTGGAAACACTGGGCCGTTGAACTTGCTGGGGTAATTTGCTTTGCAGGCTTCTGGAATTCAGGCCAAAGTTTGGTGTAGGGAATAGTAAGTCTGATTGTTTCCAACAGTTGTTTGGATTTGTGAAAACATCTCTGTGATTTCAGAGAAAGCAGGAGGACAGACATGCTTTTTCTCCTGTGAGCACAGATGCTCATTGAGAGAATGGAAGTGCTAAGAGAGGGGTCACACTTTGGGGCTGTGGAGCAGAGCTTATGCTAGTGGGTGCTGAGTTGCGTGTTTTGTCACCCAGGATAGCACCTGCCTGGTCACGCTGCCTTTTAAAACATTGTCAGGGCGTCTGGGTGGCTCGGGCTTCCTCTTCACTCCCCCTGCTTTGCTCTCTCTCTGTCAAGTAAATAAATGAATCTTAAAGATAAACTCCAAAACACTGTCAGGTGGCTGTTTCATAGTCACTGTACTAGGCACACTATCAATTAAGGGGAAGGGTCCTTTAAAAAAAAACCCTAAAATTAATATCTTTTTTTTAAAGATTTTATTTATTTGAGAGAGAGAGATAGAGAGAGAGTACAAGCCAGAAGGAGAGGGAGAAGCGGGCTCTTGCTGAGCAGGGAGCCTGCTGTGGGGCTCGATCCCAGGACCCTGGGATCATGACCTGAGCCGAAGGCAGACGCTTGACCCACTGAGCCACCAAGGAGCCCCCCAAAAATTAATATCTTATCATTATTAGCTCTGCCAGGCACTATTCTAAGTTCTTCACACAGATACTTTATTTTAATCCTCAAGACCACCCTCCTGAGGTCTGTTGCTATCTCCATTTTATAGACAAGGTAATTGAGGACCTGGAGGTTAAGAACTCATTCAAGGTCGCCAGGCTGATAAGGGATGGACCCTAGACTTGAACCCAAGCAGTCTTTCTAAGAGGCTTCTCTCCTAACCACTGTGTTCAACTGCTTCTGTGTCTCTGTCTATTCTGATGCTGCACAGACGGGCAGGGACCCTTACGCTTTTATCCTGGAAGCTCCAGAACAGCTTATTTCAGGGGTGGCGGTTTGGTTCAGGTTCTCCAAGAAGATGTGAAACTGCCTTAAACTGCCTTTAAGGAGAGCAGATGATGGTGTCCTTAGGTGACCCTGACAGAGCAAGGTTGTCCAGCATGTTCAAAGTCTGTTCTCTTCCATTAGCTAATGGCTCAGTGTTAACTTAGAAAATGCGCTTTGGTAACCCATTTTTGAATAAAGACCTCTCATGAGGATTCTTGTTTCTTTTATGCAAGCTAAATCACGTTAGCCTTGTCTTCATATGTTCTGATGAAAAATTATCACAGAAGAAATCGTATGAATATTTGGATTGGGAAGGGGGTGAGAGTCTATAACATTGTGGAGACACAAAGGCATTTCGTGTCAAAACTTGCCAATTTTTCCTACCATATTTAGTGTTGCTTTTTTCTCTTTGGCCCACAGATGAAATATGTGAACGAGAGATTTCAAGATGGAAAAAACAAAGAGGTGGTTCTCATGTGCATTGGCATCACTTCAGGAGTTGGACGGCTGCTCTTTGGCCGGATTGCAGATTATGTGCCCGGTGTGAAGAAGGTTTACCTTCAGGTACTTTCTTAAGCCACTTTGCCCCTGGCAAAATTATCTTTATCCCTTCATGTCTCGTTATATGTATTTATTTGCTTAAATTCTTCTATAAAAATGACAACTATTTTCTGGAACCTAACTTCTTTTTTTTTTTTTTTTAAGATTTTATTTATTTATTTGGAAGAGATCACAAGTAGGCAGAGAGAGGGAGGAGGCGGGCTCCCTGCTGAGCAAAGAGCGGGATGCGGGGCTTGATCCCAGGACCCTGGGATCATGACCTGAGCAGAAGGCAGAGGCTTTAAACCACTGAGCCACCCAGGTGCCCCTGGAACCTAACTTCTACCAGCAGTTTTTCAAAGGGCAAAATCGTTAATGAGTTTTGGGTTTTCAACATGGGACACTGACGATCAAACAACAATCTTATTTGTTTTGTCACGGAACTCTACCAAATCGAAATGTTTTCTGCCCATTACTTTTTCTAAGAAGAATGTTTTATTTTTGGCACAGTTCTCATAGTCATGTGCCTCTTGCAATATCTTGTGAAATTCAGGGGTGTGTGTTTCTTTTGAACTTCTTTATTGCACATTGCCTCCTGGGCGTCGAGGGGTGTGCACGAAACTAATGCTAATTCCAAGATCATACTGACGCTCCTTTGACAAGTACTTAAATGCGTCCTCCATGCCGGACACTGTGCTAAATGCTGCAGAGGAAGCATCAAACAGGACCTGTGCCCTCAGTTAGTAGCTAATGGTCTCGTGGGGAGACAGATAAAACTGTGTTGTGGCGCAGTAGAGTCGTGACTGTTCTAGATGGTGCCGTAGAAACATGGGCACCAGACATCCGAGTCGCTAGCGAGGGTTCCTGGCTGGGGGGGTGTTCTGAAGTGAGTGGCAGCCAGATAGATAAGGCAGAGAAGTGCGTTCTAAGCTGACAAAACCCCGTGGGCAGGCAGGTGGAGGTGGGACGCAGTATATTATGTCTGGGAAGCTGAGTGAAAGGAGAGATCAAGGGGATGAAGGGAGCGCATAGACTGGCTGGAGGGAGACGCAGGAGGCAGGGGAGGAAGAGGATGACCACCATCCTGACGTCTACCAGGAGCCATGAGAGGGTTTTAACCAAGGAAGCCACATGGCATGAGTTGTCGTTTATTAAGCTTAATCCAGTGAAGAGTGGAACGAGGCCGGGCAGGGGTTCAGACGGCCCCGCAAGGCTGCGTACTGTGCAGCTGCCTTTCTGTGCCGGGGCTGCAGGAGGCCACAGAGGTAGAAAGCAGATTCGGGGTTGCTGGGCCGGGGAGGAGAGCGCTGTGCAGTAACTGCTGCAGGGCGCGGGGACTCTCTCTGGGGTGGTAGAAATATTCTAAAATTGGGCAGTCGTGATGGTGGCACAACTTTGCTAACTAAAACCCACACATTATTTACTTAATTAAAAAGGGGCGAATTTTATGGTAGGTGAATTTATTATCTCAGTAAGGCTGTTGTTTAAAAAAAGTGGGGGCAGAGGGACAGGCTGGAGACTATTGAAGTCGGCGAGGCGGGATGAGCCAAGGCAGACGCGTCGCAATAAAGCGGGGAGGAAGCGGGGACCCTGGGGACGACGGAGCCGCTCAGCGGCGTCTGAGGTTTGTGGTTCTAGTCACAGACTGGATGGTTGTGCTGCTTCATCAAGATCAGTAATTCAGTAACCCAGGAAGATGCTGAGTTCATTTTTGCCATTTTAAATTTGTGCTGCTCATGGGAAGGCTGGGTTTGGAGCTCCTGAGAGAGTTGAGAGACCCGTGGGACTTCGGCACTCGTGGGCTGTATGCGGGAGTGGAGGCTGGGCTGTGCCACGGGGAATGAAAGGAGCGGCCGGCTTGGTGGGAGAGAAGCAGGGCGCAGAGTGTTTCAGAGACAGGGGTGCTCTGCAGTGTCTGCAGCTAGTGAGAGGGCAAGCGCATTAAAGACTAAAAGGTTTTTGGCACCTGGGTGGCTCAGTTGCTTAGGCAACTGCCTTCGGCTCAGGTCATGATCCCAGAGTCCCGGGATCGAGTCCTGCATCCGACTCCCAGCTCCATGGGGAGTCTGCTTCTCCGACTTTCTCCCCTCTCATGCTCTCTCTCTCAAACATACAAAATCTTTAAAAAAAAAAAAAAGACTAAAAGGTTTTCATTGGATTTAGCAACAGAGTTTCAGCGCAGTGGCAGGTGCTAAAGATTGGTGGTAATCACTGAATAAATGGCCACATAGACTACTTTGCTCAGAAGCTTGGCTGCGAAGGGAAGGTGAAGGGGAGTCTGGGGTGGGGGGCAGTTTGGGAGTAGGGAACTGAGCGTGTCTCCTCACCGTATAGATGGGAGGCAGTATTTGAACTGGGCCTTAAGTGGGATTTGGATGCAGGAAAATGATTGGAAAAAGCATTTATTACAGATAAAATAACTTTCATTAAGTGATCTGAAATAACAGCAGCTGCCATTTATTATTTCCATGTGCCAGACAATGAGCTCAGTGCCCCGCGTGCAGTCTCTGGTACTCCTTACCTCTGCCCTTTGAGGACAGTATCAGAGGTGTGAACCCTGAGGAGCAGGGAGGCGGCCTCACTGTGGGTGGCTGTGTGTGGCTCCCTTCTGCTGTCTGCAGAAAGAAGTCTGGTCACGTGGTGGAAGGGCGCGGCCATAGCTGGTAGAGCGCTCCTTTTGAGAGCATTTACTGTATTATGATCAGCCCCTTTTATTAGGACCTTTTCTGTGGACATGCTTGTGGAACAGTTGGTCTTGTTCTCAAGGGTCAAGGGAGCCCTCTAATGGACACTTGCTGCATTACGGACTCTCCACTTTCATTCTTTCCAAAGATTGTGTCTACCGTGCTCCAGCCTAGACCCGGGCCGGGGGATGCACACAAGACATGCCTGGCCCCTGAGTTCCTGGAGCAATACTGGCGGCAGGAAAAAGGAAGAACTCAAGAAGACAGAGGGAGTGACATGGCAAGAGTTTGGAAAACTAGGAAGGGCCACATTATATAGGACCTTAAAAGAGATTTTACTTTAAGTGTAGTGGGTCTTTGCTGGAGAATGACATGGTTTGATTTCACATTTTTAAAAAAGATGTATTTATTTGAGGGGGTGAGAAGGAGAGGGAAAGAATCTCAAGCAGACTCCCCACTGAGCATGGAGCTCGACACAGGGCTCGATCTCACAACCCTGAGATCATGACCTGAGCCGAAATCAAGTGTCAGGTGCCCCTGATTTCACACTTTATTTTTTATTTTTTAAAGATTTTCTTTCTTTATTTGAGAGAGAGAGCATGAACCAGGGGAGGGACAGAGGGACAAGTAGGCTCTCAGCTGAGCAGGGAACCCGACATAGGACTCGATCCCAGGACCCTGGGATCATGATCTGAGCTGAAGGCAGATGCTCAAGTGACTGAGCCACCCAGGCGACCCCTGATTTCACATTTTAAAGTCACTGTGGTTGTATTCGGAGGAGAGATTCCTGAGACGGAAGCAGTAATCCATTCTCCACAGTAGTGTCTGCTGAGTCACAGGTCAGCAGACTGCAATTCAGAGAGGCCTGTGAAGGAGAAGGAAGGCCTTCAGTGTGTGCTGTGGCTCCTGGCCTCGCTCCTTTCTATCACTCCCCTCCTCTGTCTCTCCTTTTCCTTGCTTTCCCTGACCAACTCCCAACAGTTCAGTGTGGTTTTTGATTCTTGGCTGTCTTTTGCTGCAACCAACTCCAGCTCTGCCTGTTTGCTTTTTGCTCTTTCTTTCCCTCACTGGCTGCCAGCCTCTTGGCCTGGCCTGTAAGAGCTGGAAGGCTCCCACTGCTCACCTTCCTTACCTTCTCATCATTGGTGGTGCAGACATACCGGCTCCCTGCTTTTGTCCGTTATAGCCCAACCTCATGGGGCTGCGACAGTGCTCTCCTCTCCCCGTCTCCTTGCCGCTGGGCACGGAACACACTTCACAACCTCCCACATGGTCTGATTTCTGGTCACAGTCATCTTGGGTCCGGGAGGCTGCAGAGCAGAAAAGCACAGGCTCTGGAGTGAGACATGAGTTCAGCCCAGTTCTTGTCACCAGCTGTCTCCAGAACCGGCAGAGGGCTGTGGTAAGGAGTCATGGTGACAACCATGTAAAGCATCTCCCTAGAGCAGATGATTAATAAACCCTTCTTTTGATTACGTTTTCATATTCTATCAAATACTGAAGCAGATCCTGATTTGGAACAGGTCTCAAGAAAGGAGACCTTGGTTATCCTGAACTAGAGATCTTTGCTTATAATTTTTTTAAAGTAATCTGTGCACCCAACGTGGGGCTTGAACTCATAACCCTGAGTCGCTTGTGCCACCAAGTGAGCCGACCAGGCGCCCCAGAGACCTCTACTTATAGACAGACTCCTCAACTCCTGGTTCGGCAGTCTCACACCCTGCTTCAGAGTTCTGAATGTAAACTCCCATCAGGGTCCTGGTTTCGTGTTTTCAGCTTAACCACTCTAAATGCCGAACAAAGAGATGACGGAACTGCATCATACGGAATAATAATGGTTAAAGGCTTTCTGCTCCAGGCTCCTAGCTGGAAATGTCTGGAAACTTTATATTGAATAAATTCATAGGAGCAACACTTGACTCTAACTGGGGCCAGTTGTGTGTCTGCCTCTGAAAATCCTTCTGCTTATTCAGGTGCAGCTCATTTTTCTTCTTGAACTATACTTAGATTTCTGAGCAAAACTTAAACTGACATTTCTCCAAGAATGTTCTTTTTGTGATAGAAATGGGGAAAGATAATAGGAAAAAAAAAAAAAAGAAAGACCCACCCCAATTTTTTTGTTAAGTTTGTAAACAAACTCAAGCAAGGTGTTCTGTAATAGAACCTATAATACTATGACAGAAGATATTTCCTTGGGTGATTTTAAGAAAACAAAAGCAAGAAAGATATCTCAACCATCGATGCCTTATTAAATGTCAGTGCCAGAGGATAGAAGAGAATCAGGAACCCCTGAATACTTCATTTAGGGGCGCTTGGGTGGCTCAGTTAAGCCATCTGCCTTAGGCTCAGGTCATCATGCCGGAGTCCTGGGATCAAGCCCCGCATCAGGCTCCCTGCTCAGCGGGAAGCCTGCTTCTCCGTCTCCCACTCCCCCTGCTTGTGTTCCCTCTCTCTCTGTGTCTCTCTGTCAAATAAATGAAATCTTAAAAAAAGAATACCTCATTTAAATCTAACCAGAGCTGCTGTGCTGGAGGAGGGGAAAGAAGTTTGTAGTAATACTAAATTTATTTATCTTTCAAACCAGAGCCCAGTATTTACAAATCAATATTTGATGTATGAATCAGTATTTATTTGGGGAAGTGATAAAGTACAGAAACTTCTATATGAACAGTTCGCTAGCTACTTTCTGAGAGATGGTAAGGGATAAATGTGTAAATGCCAATGAACTCAATTCTTAAAAAAAAACAAGAAATTTTACTTTTAAATAACAATTTCTATTTATTAAAACTTAGTAATTTTGAGTAACTAGTTATTGTCAAGTAATTGAAAAAGGGAGAATATAATTAATATAGTTTGAACTGAGAACTCGTAGTCAGGTAAAGTATTAAGAAATTGTAAGTTCAGATATATACTAATATATATATAAATTTGAAACTTTTTTTTTTTTTAAGAGAAGTGGGGAGGGGCAGAGGGAGAGGGAAAAAGAGAACCTTAAGCAGACTTCAAGCCCAGTGCAGAGCCCAACACAGGGCTGGATCTCATGACCCTGAGATCATAACTTGAGCCAAAATCAAGAGTCAGATGCTTAACTGACTGAGCCACCTAGACACTCCTACTAAATTTGAAACTCTTAAGTGAATTATTTTTTACAAAACCAAAGAACAAAAATTGGAAGGGGCCAAAAATGTATAGAAAAATCAGGATAACCACCAGAAGTAAAGGGTCTCAAGTTATATAAATTTGTCTGAGAAAAACATTAATATATTGAGCACAATTGATTTGGTGCCAAGTAGTATGCCTAGGCTTTCAATAATTCACTCCGGTTCTCTTATCTTGGGAGAGATTTTTACTGAACAAAATAGTAAAAGAACAGGAAGTATACTAAACGAAAAAAAAATTTTTTTTTAAATTTTATTTGACAGAGATCACAAGTAGGTGGAGAGGCAGGTAGAGAGAGGAGGAAGCAGGCTCCCTGCTGAGCAGAGAGCCCAATGTGGGGTTTGATCCCAGGACGCTGAGATCATGACCTGAGCTGAAGGCAGAGGCTTTAACCCACTGAGCCACCTAGGTGCCCCAGAAAAAAATATTCTTGAAAGCAAACCTAGGGATGCCTGGGTGGCTCAGTTGATTAAGCGCCTGCTTTTGGCTCGGGTGGTGGTCTCAGGGTCCTGGGATCCAGTCCTGCATTGGGCTCAGTGGGGAGTCTGCTTCTCTCTCTGCCTGCTCTGCCTGCTGTTCCCCCTGCTTGTGTTCTTTCTCTGACAAGTGAATAAATAAAATATTTATTAAAAAAAAAAAAAAGAAGAAGAAGAAGGGGCGCCTGGGTGGCTCAGTGGGTTAAAGCCTCTGCCTTTGGCTCAGGTCATATTCCCAGGGTCCTGGGATCAAGCCCACATCAGGCTCTCTGCTCAGCGGGGGGCCTGCTTCCTCCTCTCTCTGCCTGCCTCTCTGCCTACTTGTGATCTCTGTCAAATAAATAAATAAAATCTTAAAAAAAAAAAAAAAGAAGAAAGCAAACCTAGTATAGTTACAGTGGCATGGTTGGGAATGTTTAGTCTGTGGCTTTACCAATTAAATTCATTGAATGTGGCCCCATAGTGTCCAGAAATTTTATTCTAGATTCTCTGGAGTTTGTGATAATAGATGAGTTATGACTTTCCATGTTTATCTCCTTTTGTGTTTGTAGGCAGAGTTAAAAATGTATATATAACTAAGACTATTAGTGTGGTTAGGTTATCAGTGATAATACTCCTGAAATCTCTATGTACTTGTGAATTTCAAACCACTTTCTACATTTTATTTTTAGATCTTTTTCTGTAGATGGGAAATATTGGGAAGCCTTTTTACTTACTCACGGACTCAGAGAGCTGGAACCTGGTCTTGTTCCTCTGAATCTTGGTTCTTTCCAACTTAGCAGGCTGCAAGCCCACTAATTACCCAAGCAAAGAAATTATGCATGTGTTTTCATTGAATTGGGTGGGAGGAAGTGTTTAAGTAGAAAATAAAAAGGGACGCCTGGGTGGCTCCTCGGGTTAAGTTTCTGCTTTCTGTGGCCGTGCTTCTCCCTTTTCTTCTCCTTCCTTCTCTCCCTGGCTCTTGCTCTCTCACAAATGAGTAAATAAAATCTCTAACAAAGAAAAAGGAGGGGTGGCTGGGTGGCTCAGTGGGTTAAAGCTGCTGCCTTCGGCCTGGGTCATGATCCCAGGGTCGTGGGATCGCTCCACGCATTGGGCTCCCCACTCTGCGGACAGCCTGCTTCCTCCTCTCTCTCTGCCTACTTGTGATCTCTATCAAATAAATAGATAAAATCTTAAAAAAAAAAAAAAAAAAGGAAAAGGAAAAAAAATCAGGAGAATGGGAGATGGTGTTCTTTAGAAAAAGGGAAGTGCCAGACTTACTTTTCAAATAACTAACTCAGAGTCTTAAACTATCATACCATAAAATCCTGTTTTAATAGTGAAGAAGAAAAATGCACTCAGCTGTATGGTATGATGGTGTCAAAAAGAGACCTAACCTGGAGTCTGCCACTTTCTTCAAGAGCATGTTTCTTTTTTTTTTTTTTTTAAGATTTTATTTATTTGACGGACAGAGATCACAAGTAGGCAGAGAGGCAGAGAGAGAGAGGAGGAAGCAGGCTCCCCGCTGAGCAGAGAGCCCAATGTGGGGCTCGATCCCAGGACCCCAGGATCATGACCTGAGCCAAAGGCAGAGGCTTTAACCCACTGAGCCACCCAAGTGCCCCCAAGAGCATGTTTCTTACTGTGTGGTCTGCAGACCACTTGCATTAGGGTCTGCTGGAGAGCTTGGTACAGCTGCCGTGCCTCCCCCTTTACCCGTCCACTCGCTGTTCCCTGTCGGCGGCCCCGTAGGCAATTGGGCTGTCGAGGAGCTTGTGCCCTCGGCTGACCTGAGCCGAGCGACCGAGCTTGGTGGGCCGGAGGTGGGAAAAGCAGAATAGGAGAAGATGGTGATGCAGATGGCTCCTTTATATGGTCTCTTCCTTCCTCCCAAGCCCCCTCGTCATGGGAGGTACCCCCAGGAAGAGTTCCCAGGTGGGCACCTGTA
The DNA here is from genome assembly GCA_003697995.1 of Taxidea taxus jeffersonii. Classification (NCBI taxonomy): domain Eukaryota; kingdom Metazoa; phylum Chordata; class Mammalia; order Carnivora; family Mustelidae; genus Taxidea; species Taxidea taxus. The sequence goes on along the minus strand of ML108900.1, from coordinate 34,468 downwards.
GTCACGTTACTAAATGTCTCCCAGCATCACTCTGCATCTGTAAAATGAGCATCACATTAGTACCCACCTCATGAAGTTGTTAGGAGATCACTAGCTAACATGCTTAGAACAGTGCCTGACATTTATTATTATTATTATTTTTTAAAGATTTTATTTATTTATTTGACAGACAGAGATCACAAGTAGGCAGAGAGGCAGAGAGAGAGAGGAGGAAGCAGGCTCCCCGCTGAGCAGAGAGCCCCATGTGGGGCTCGATCCCAGGACCCCGGGATCATGACCTGAGCCAAAGGCAGAGGCTTTTTAACCCACTGAGCCACCCAGGCGCCCCTATTATTTTTTTTTTAAAGCTCTTATTTATTGGGACGCCTGGGTGGCTCAGTGGGTTAAGCGGCTGCCTTCGGCTCAGGTCATGATCCCAGCATCCTGGGATCGAGTCCCACATCGGGCTCCTTGCTCGGCAGGGAGCCTGCTTCTCCCTCTGCCTCTGCCTGCCTCTCTGTCTGCCTATGCTCGCTCTCTCTCTCTTTCTGACTAATAAATAAATAAAATCTTAAAAAAAAAAAAGATCTTATTTATTTGACAGAGAGAGATCACAAGTAGGCAGAGAGGCAGGCAGAGAGAGAGGAGGAAGCAGGCTCCCCACTGAGCAGGAAGCCTGATGTGGGGCTCGATCCCAGGATCCTGAGACCATGACCTGAGCTGAAGGCAGAGACTTTAACCCACTGAGTCACCCAGGTGCCCCATCAACCAGGTGTAAGATTCTTAAACCTTAGATTATCTACTCCAAATATGACTTTTGTATAGATTCTGACTTTAAAGAACTTACAAGCTGGAAGGGAAAGTAAGTAATAAAAATACTTATTTTATTCTTGTTCCTTTAGAAATTTTGAGAAAATGCTAGGGGAACTTAGGGAAGATGATTATGGGAGTTGATTATATATATAAAATCAAGGTGAATTGGGCCAGGGAGGCAACTAACCAATAGTTGGGCAAAAGTCCTAAACATGTTGCTTGGTGACTGTAACATTCACTTTTCCTGAGAGCAGAGTTGACATTGTGCTATCTTGTCCTAGGTACTCTCCTTTCTCTTCATTGGTCTGATGTCCATGATGATTCCCCTATGTAGGGTCTTTGGGGCCCTCATTGCTGTCTGTCTCATCTTGGGTCTCTTCGATGGATGCTTCATTTCCATTATGGCCCCCATTGCCTTTGAGTTAGTTGGTGCCCAGGATGTTTCTCAAGCAATTGGATTTCTACTTGGATTCATGTCTCTACCCATGACTGTGGGCCCACCTATTGCAGGTAAATATGATGATTCTTCAGTAATTTACTATATGGAAAATATTATTTTTTGGTTGCCGGTCTTTTGCTTTTGTGTGTGCCTTACTGATAACATTTTTAATAAGACCAGCCTTGGGTGGAGTGTTGTGTTGAAAAAGTTTACTGAGGAGTCCCTCTTATCCTTATTGATACCTAACAAACTCTATAAAATGTTCAGTTGTAAGCTTCTGGGCTTTAAGCTTTCACAGTGCCTATATTTCATCATTTAGTATAGGTTTTGGGGAAATGGAAACACAGTTGCTTTTAAAAAAGGGATGAAGATTCTAAAAGATTTCTAAATATGTACACTTTGTGTAAGAGATCATATCCCCCCCATAAATAATTAATGGAAAATAGCATTTAGTGGAAACAAATAGATCAATAGATGGATAAAAATCAATCCAAAAAGAAATCAATAGATGGATAAACAGAATGTGTGTAGCTATATGATAGGATAGCATTCAGCCATAAAAAGGAAGGATTGTACCAATCAATACATGCCACCAAGGGGGACGAACCTTGTGAACATTATGCGAAGTGAAAGAAGCCAAATAGAAAAGGACACATACTGTCAGATTTTTTTTATATAAAATATGCAGAAGAGGTAACTCCATAGAGGCAGACAGCAGATTGGTGGTTCCCAGGGGCTGGAAGGAGGGAGGATTAGGGAATAACTAACTGCCTAATGGGTATGGCATTTCCTTCTGGTGTGATAAAAATATTTTGGGACTAGACAGAGGTAGTGGTTGTACAACACTGTGAATGTGGTAAATGCCACAGAAATGGTTAATTTTATGTTCTATGAATTTTACCTTTAGAAATCTTCTGAATAGTATAAAGGTGCCTCATGTTCAGTATTACTTGGGTGCCCATGTGAATTATTAGGTTATGATTCGATAAAACTAGGATAAAATTGAAATGTATGTATTGTCGTCTGTGTCCAGCATGTGAGGGGCTCAGCGAGAGCTCATTCTCCTATCCAGAACCACTTAAATCTAGCAACTTTGCCAACAACTGGGAACGTAGTCATGAATAAGCAAGCAGTCACTAAAGGTCACAGTTTCCCTGCGGGAGGACCCTCCAGCCCTAACCCTGTCCCCCAGGTGATACACGACTTCCACTATTTTTATCCCTCACAAGCTGGGATTTTTAGGGTTTCCAAGTCTACAGCAGGTTTCAAGGAGCACTTTGGTAGGAATGTTGTTTGCAACTAGTAATAACTGAGAACAGACCGATGACAGGAGATAACCAGAAACTTCCAAAGTAGGCCGAATACGCGGCAGCTGGCGGCGGAAAGCTCTTGGCTCACCAGGAGGTTCTAAGGGGTCACAGTATTACAGTCACATATGATAATTAGTGCTCAGAAGGAGGAAAGGTACAGTTATATACAGAATATTCTGATTCAGAAGATAGGAAAGTTGTATCTGTATATTGTTGCACAATATACATTTCTGATTTCTAATACAATATCTAAAGTTGTATCTGTATATTTTAGGTTTCTGTCTAGAATAAATATACACTTTTTTAATGTGTCAGTACTTAACTGGACAAATTCTCAGTGGTTTATGTCGAAAAGTCAGATACTCAATTCATTGTGTTCCCTGGGCATTTCAGATAACTGATATTTTATAGTAAAAGCGACAAAAGTTTAAAAACACTAAGATAACTTTTAAAATCTGGGTTTTGTGGGGCACATGGCTGGCTCAGTTGGTAGAGCCTGTGACTCTTGATCTCAGGGTTGGGAGTTCGAGCCCCCTGTTGGGTGTAGAGATTACTTAAGAAATAAAATCTTAAAAAAAAATCTGGATTTTGTTAGAGAAATTAGAAATAAGGAGTATTCTGAATAAGAGTTTTCAGAAGCAGGGCCCAAGGATCTATCAGAGTGCCAAATATTTTACTCCCACCTGCTGACAAGTATATTTTTAACAGTCTAACTTTTTCATCTTAACTCTCAGATCTATAATTCTTCATGATTTTGTATTCTAATTTTATTTATCTTTTTAAAGATTTTATTTATTTATTTGAGGGAGGGAGGGGGGAGAGAGAGAGAGAGAGCGCGCATAAGCAGGGGAGCGGGGAGGAGCAGAGGCAGAGGCTGAGGGAGAAGCAGATTCCCCGCTGAGCCGGGATCCCGATGTGGGGCTTAATCTTGGGACCATAGGATCATGACCTGAGCCAAAGGCAGATGCTTAACTGACAGAGCCACCCAGGCGCCCCTTGAATTTTAATTTTAAATAGTTTTATGTTATTTCATAAACAAGTAGGCCCAAGAAAGTTTGAAATACAGACATTGTGGGGTATGTGTGTATGAGAGAAGTTTCAGGCTGGTGGTTTATCCACCTTCCCTTGAAATAAGGACCATTAAACCCTGGGTCACAATACCCCAAAAGCCTCGGAACAGTTTTGAAGAAGCCAAAGCTTGGTTACAGGTATTTTTTTCCATGTAATATCTTGGTACACAAACCCAAAGACCTGTAGTCTGTGACAAGATTAAAGATCTAAGATCTTTTCCTTTCTCGTATCAGAAAAGGTCTATACTTCAGACCCATTTCCTAAGAAATGTGTGACTGATCTGAGACCCCTAGGAGCCACCCTTGTTCTCTCTCAGTGACAGTTTTTTCCCTTCCCAGGGTTACTTCGTGACAAGCTGGGCTCCTATGATGTGGCATTCTACCTCTCTGGAATCCCTCCCCTTATTGGAGGTGCTGTCCTTTGTTTTATCCCCTGGATCCATAGTAAGAAGCAAAGAGAGATTGATAAAACCACTGGAGGAGAAAAGATGGAGAAAATGTTGGAGAATCAGAACTCTCTGCTGTCGAGCTCATCCGGAATCTTTAAGAAAGAATCTGACTCTGTTATTTAATGTCTTACATACCTCCACCAGACTGAACTTGCTTTCAGAAGTTTAAGCAAGTTTTCCTTTTATATAAATTGCAAATTTCTTATTTTTTTAATTACATACTAGGAATAGCACAATAATGAGGAACTAGAACCCTTATTACTACAAGAACCGTTTTCTGCCACTGAATAGCTAGCTGTCTGGTATTTCCATGAGTGTGGGGACAGAGACTCCGGTATATGAAAACTTACGTCGGAAAGTCAAATATTGTGAGCATTGATGCTATCTCAGTAAAAAGCAACTCTGGAAACTGTGAATGCCAATAAGCTTGTACAAATATTTAAAAATACCTCAAGCTATAATGAAAGGGTTGCAGTTTGGTTAGGACTGGAAATACCGTCTATTGTCCCACGTGATGTTTTTAATTCCGGTATCTCTGTTTTAATTTCTGCTACCGAGAGACTTTTTACAAGCTTGAAGCCTGGATTCTAGGTAATGTCAGACCTAGCTAAACCTCAAGTCTGTGTTAAAGCTGCTTGCCTGCTGTTAAATAAGATCTGAAATTAAGTTATTCTGCCTTGCTCCGGTGTCCAGGGAGCTTCCAGGAGCAGGCGGTAGCGCTGTGTTCAGATTCGTGCGCGACACAGAAGGGATCCTGGTCACAAGGGCAGAGCAATTCGGGAGGCAGGCATTTCTTCCGCTTCCATTCGGTTTGCAGTGTGTTTTACCCAAGTAGCCAGAAGCCCCCAAATTTCTGAACTTGTTTAAAGTGTAACAATAAAGTGAAATAGAATGAATGAAAGAGATTCTGACCATTTTAACGCAGAATTTTTCTGACTTCGGGATCTGTTAGCACTAGGACTTGACATCTCCACAGACTCTTACTGAGCATGTTATCAAGTTGGCAGTTTCAGGTACAAATGGGAAAAAAAAATCTCTGTATTCATGCAGAACATATTTCTGATAGAAACAATTGCTCAAATTCATTTATAAAATTAATAGGTCTTGAAAGAGTATAAGCACTTATAAAGAGAACTTCTGTATTTCCAAAACTTTCTGGCAAAATTTGCACTTGTCGGTATTTATCCCAGCACACTCCCCATTAACATTCCCAGATTTTTTCTATTTATGCAAAGACACTTGCATAAATGTATTATTTTTAATATTTAATTTTAATTTTTAAGATTTTTAAAATTATTTAAATTCAATTTTAATTTTAATATTTTTAAAGTATTAGTGTTTTAAAGACCTAAAATTAAAACCAAAGTCATGCCATGACCTATACTCATCTACAAAAATAAAACTCATCTACAAAAAATAGGAATACTTTCCTCATCCTGAATGTTTCTTATTTATGTCTTTGAAAGTTAATATGCAAAGTATATTTAAATCCTAAGTATAAATGTGCATTAGAGCTTCCTCAAATGTAGCTTGTTAACCTGGGAAGAATGCTGTCTTTTCTAAAGCACCTCCAGGATCCATCCGTTTTGAACTTCTCTTTAAGGACAGAAACTTAATCTCTTATTTCCCTACTTTTCCTTCCAGCATCTAATCTTTCTTTGTCTTTAGCTGAAACCTGAAGAACATATGGATTTGTAGTTGTCGATGGGGGGGCAGGCCACATAGGGGGCTAGAGGGAAGTGAGGCGGTTAATAAAACAGCTAAAAAACCCAGAAGTTCAAAGTAGGAATGCTAAATGTGCAATTTATTTTTAATAGGATTTTAAAATGATTTTTGATTGTGAAGACATTGAGCAGTTTACTATGACATACAAATGGTTGTAACTTTTAGTACTTCTGTATTTCATATTTAGGAAACTTGGGTAATCTGTCTTTTTGGGAGGTTATGTTGCTTAAAAAGCAACTATATTTTGACTGTTCTGCCTTTTCATATTCTTATTTTAAATTTTTAGAAAATGACTTAGTGGGTTACCTGAGTGACTCAGTCAGTTAAGTGACAAACTCTTGATTTCATCTCAGGGTCATGAATTCAAGCCCCACATCAGGCTCCATGCTGGCGTGAAGTCTGCTTGAGATTCTCTCTCCCCCTCTGCCCCTCCCCACCCAAGCACCCATGCTCTAAAAAAAAAAAAAAAAAAGAAAAAGAAAAAAAAAGGCTCAGAAATGACAATATATTATTCGGCTCTTCATTTATTCATGCCTAGTTATATAAAAATCACTTCCTCGTTATTATCAGTGCTTTTGAGATCAGAAAAACATACAACTAAGACCAATCATCATACCTGCCATTATAAAAAAATTTTTTTAATAGTTTTAGCATAGACTCCTAAGACTTGTCCCTACCCCTGCCAATTTTACAGAAAGAATTCTAAAAGAGAAAATTTTCTTGGTAGAGATCTCCAAAATGTTTTCCCTTTCAAAATTTGACTGATTTTAGAAAGGAAAAAGAAAGTAATAATCTGAAACTCAAAGACTTGATCTTGCTTGGTTAGGTTCCATAACAAAAGAGCGAAGTGGGGCGCCTGGATGGCTCGGTTGGTTAAGCCTCCGACTATTGATCTCAGCTCAGGTAGTGATCTCTCAGGGTTGTGAGTAGTAATGTGGAACCTACTTAAAAAAAAAAAAAAAAGTGAAGTACCTGAAGTATTTATAGTAAAACTTAGATCTCAGAATATTATGTTCATGTATAAAATTACATATATGCAGTTTTCAGTCAGATGGAATGAATTAAAAAGTCCTATGACACTGAAAAAGCTCTCCTATAATAGACTGTTACGGAGAGTTCTTTGCTGTAATAACATAAAGTTAAAAAGTATAAAAGATGCTAAATTCTATAAAATTATATTTCATAACATGTTTGGTACAAAAAGCTCTAGAAGTCTGAAGGTCTGGAAGTTCTGCAAACTTAGAAATGAAAAATACTAATATTCATAAGGATTTGTGTTTTAGAACAAGAAACGTTACCCTGATCTTTCCAAGTAAATCCTTTCTAATTCCTGAACAGTGTTAACTTTATTGCAATAGAGTGACCTGGTGGGCCTACATGTTTTTGTTCAATCCATGCAATGAGAGGAAAACAGCAGAGTCAGAACTCTGCTTTCTATCTCATCATCCTAATTCTGATAAAACTCAGCAAATTCTCACATTCAAAAAGTTCTAGCATTTGAAGCCAATAATATAAGGGGAGCAATTAGTCCTCCTTACAGAGACTCTGCCTCTCAAAATCCTCATATCATATCATCAGAGAGATATGATAATCATCTTTCTCTGGTTCACTTATTTCACTCAGCATAATACCCTCTAGTTCCAGCCACATCATTGCAAATGGCAAGATTTTTGTGGTTTTTGATGGCTGCATAATATTCCTTAAAGTCAATGTACACTTAGTTGTAAAGTAAACACAGGTTTGTTTTTACTTCTGGTAATTCTAATCCTTTTAACCGCACTGAAGTATATTTTAATTTGTACCTTTGTTATTATAAACCCCTTTATGTCTGGAGGACTGTTGCTGTTAAGTCAAGAGAAAACTGAATAGAAAACACAGTGAACAGGGGCAGGCCAGGTCCAGCATGGGTGGCACCACGGGGGGTTGGTTCCCGGTAGTGCACTTTCCTGCTCTTTCTTACGCCTCTTATGCTTGCTCTTCCTGTCTTCTTTCTCCTTATCATTATTTTTCTCTTTACTTCCCCCTGTCCTTCAAAAACCTGCTGAGGAGTTCATTAACCTCCTTGCTTAGTTCTTCTGGCTGCTTAGCAGCTCTACTTACTGTACCTGTGGCTTTAGAGGATGGAAGTCCATGCAATGTCATGTAACCTGGGGAACAGCTTGCTCTCAGCCTTGACAAACTCAAGAGTTCTATGAAACATTAATTATGTGATTAAAATCTGGGAAGGAAGTTCATATGACTGGCATCTTTTGTGCTAATACTTAAAACTTTACTTAAACGTTTAAGGTAATGCTTTCAGAGAAAAGACTGTCAAGTTTTTTTTTTTAATTTATTTATTTTTCTTTAAGCTTTTTTATTTAAACATATAATGTAACCCCACCACCCTCTCCCAACCCCCCTCCCCCCGCTCAGTTTGTTTTATGACATTAAGAGTCTCTTTTGGTTTGTCTCCCTCCTGATCTCATCTTGTTTCATTTTTTTCTTTTCCTACCACCTTAACCCCCACCCCCGTTGCATCTCCACTTCCTCATATCAGGGAGATCATGTGATAGTTGTCTTTCTCCAATTGACTTATTTCGCTAAGCATAATACACTCTAGTTCCATCCATGTCGTCGCAAATGGTAAGATTTCATTTCTTTTGATGGCTGCATAGTATTCCATTGTATATATATACCACATCTAAAACTGTCAAGTTCTTAACATGAGAATTTTCAGAGGGCATAATTTTTTACTTTGATTTTCATATTCTATTAAAGTTTTGCTAGATCTGAGCCTGAGAGCACGTCATGGAGGATCCTTTGGAACGCAGTGGGCCCCTCACATGCAGTTCCTAATGAATCTGTGTTAGACATTATGGCGAATGGTGTTAGAGTAAACTCCCAGAGTCTAGAGATACAAGTGGAAAGGAGAAGTTAATTAGCTCCAATTAAAAAATATGTTAACAATTTAAGTTTTAAACTCCTTAGGAAATTTCGAACATCAAAAACTTCATTGCTGCTGGCATGAACATTAAGGAGCAATTTTTGCATTAGGCTGAAAATTGTTGCTTTTGCCAATGTGTGAAAAAGAGATTTTACATTTATATTCTTTAATTTGAAAGGCAAGTAGTATCTTGGCTAATAGAAAAGAATCATCCTAGTTTAACTCTTAAAAACACAAAATTCTTACCTTGTTACTAAAACAGAACAAGTGTGCCATTTGTAATGGTGATGTGGAGTAAGAACACAGCAGGGAAGGCAGCCTTGCTCTACTTGTCGACAATCATTAATTCTGCTCGGATTACACTCACTGATTTTTGTTGATACTTAAGGGTAATCTGGAGCTGAGTTTGAACTTGGTTCCTGGGGCAAAGATTAACAAGGTGGAGAGCAACAACAGACAGCTCATGGGCTCACTGTAATTTTATAATCACAGCCCTTTTTAGCAGTTTATTTACTGGCAGACACTAATGCTTTTATAAATACGCTATAGAGTGATAGGTTACAATCTCAAAAATAAAGGGCCAAATGCCCACAGCAAATGTGAAACCTGAAGACAACAATCACAATTCCTAACCTCACATAAATGTGGACTTAACCAGATGACTTTAGATGACTCCTCTCGAGACAATAAAGATCCACGAAACAATTCATTGCCACATCTTTGAGTCACTCAAAGAAACCCTGAAACTTGGGATCTAGTTTACTTAGCTTGCCCTTTTAAAAATTACCAATTTTTCAATAATAAACATTTATCATCTTGACCTCTGTTCCTTCAAGGAACTCTCCCACGGTACTATTTTCGTGACATACAATATAGGAGGCTACCTCATTTACAAAACAGAAGATTTCAGTTTTTTGTTAGTGTGTTAGACATTGGGAATGAAATAAAACCTTTCTAAGTACTTGATCATGACAGGCCGCCTACCTCAGCTTTCAGTGTCCAACTAAAAGCCCAGCTTAATCAAGTTGTGCTTACTCAGAAAGGAGCTAGTAGTGACTCTGAGATTAAAAGGCAAGGGAGTACAAGGAATACAGGGGCCAAACTATCAGTAAAACTTCTTATACTTTGTTCTGAGAAGTGGATATAAGAGGAACAAAAAAGGAGTGTTAACTAATGTGGACTGTGGATAATGTGAAACAGGAAAACTGAAGAAATTTACAACCTATACGTAAAAATGAACACTTACTAAAATGTTTCACCAGTGGCTTTTCAAACTATACTGGCAGCTTAACAAAGTCTTATTTTCATTTGTGTTTTCTTTGGCATAGAAATGGGTAATCACTTACAACAGATTACATGCTTGTGCCTTAACCATATAACTTACATCTTACATTCCTGCAGGAGGCACCCCTTTCCTAGTGGAACAGGGACCGTGGCAATGAACTTCTGTCTCACTGGAGTTTTTAAAAAATGCTGTCGTTGGGTGTGGCAGTAGGGTAGGAGCTAAACCCACAAGTTCCCAGTCTAATCGAAGATGTTTCTGGCCTTTCAGTATGAGTGCTGTAAGAAGAGTATTTTGGAGTTGAATGTCACTAACCATGTGTGTGGTAGGAACTATCAGTATAAAATAACTTTTGGAAATCTAATGAAATCTGTGACACTATTTTGGAGCCTTTGGTACGTGACTTTTATCCTTTACTAAATAATACTTTTTAGTATCTGTCCATTACTAGAAGAGTCCATTTGTTAAATATGTTAAGTGTGGGTAAGCACACAAAGCCTTTTCTGTGAGGATCGTCCCTAAATGTAGTCTTCTGTAGTATATTCTAATATACTAGAAGGTTAATGGGTCACAGTATCTTTCATAATTCAGTCTATATTGGAGTAGTACTTCAGGGACTGAGGGCTTCATGAGTGCTATTTTTTGGACCCCACGCAATAAGCAGACTATATATTTGGTGCCTTTCTTTCCTACCAAAGAAAAATTAGGTTAAAATTGGTGCTAAAGGTCATGTTCAAAATTATTTTTTCTTTAAAAAAAAATATATATATATATATATATATAACAGGAAATGTGTAGGTCCAGCAATATTAAATATTATGCATGTTATATTCTGTATATACATCTAAAGAAAAAAACCTCACCTAAAAAGCAATTGAGTTCCGACATCTACTTAGAGGTATATGATTTTCATTAACATGTAAGGCTTTAAAATACGAAACTGAAAAGAAAATGATCACCAAATGAAAACTTAGTAATGAATATACCCTGCAAGGTAATAACTTTAAGGAAAAAGTCCCATACAATGTTATTTTTATATCTCCATTAAAACATAAAAATAAAATAGTTAAAATAACATAAAAATTTAAAACTCCCTTGCCAATGTTTCTAGCACAAAGTTAGCTACTCAAAGTAGTCTTTAACTCTGAGGGTGTATAGAAAAAAGTTTTATATATATTTTATTGTATATATATATTTACATGTTACAAAATACCTTTATAATGAGCTTGTTAAAGTGGATACTATACTTTAAGCTATTTTTCAAGCTAAAATTAGAGTTAGGGGAGTCATCAGTCTTAAAACTTGGATAATGAGTTACATTAAACCAATTCTCACCGAAAGTATCATTGTTCATCTTTCAGATTTAACATAAAGGCTTAAATTAGTAAAGAGTACATCTGGGTCAGTGTGAGCAAATCTCAGACCTATGATTTATTCCAGATTCTTAGCATCACGGTTGTAGCCGACCGGATGATACCCACCTAAAATCCCACATGGGTCTCTGAGTCTTAAGGTCTTGGGAGTGGGATTCTGATGGAGTGAGTATGACAGGTTTTTATTTAATCCTGCTTTTATAGACTGCCTTAACTCTAGGAGGATTTTATAAATACAAATTAGAAAATTATACACTCTAGGAAATTAGGGAAATCATACATTTAGAATCTACCAGAGTATACTGGATTCTCTGTTAACTAATGGTAACTCCTTACTACTGTTAACCTGGGTTATGTGTGGAAGGGAGAAGGGGGGCTTGTTCATGAGGAGTCACTATACAGTGAGATGAAATATCCCTTTACTAACTTCTGGATTGATGTAATTTATGTGGTTTGAGAACTGTAAGATTCCAAAGACACTGTGCTATAATGCTTGATAAATGTGCATTCTGTCAGTTTGTTCTGCCTGAAAATGGTAGCTACAACAAACAGAACCCTACAGGATTAAGAGCGAGCGTGGATATTTTAAGTATCTCTTCATATAATATGACATTTTTCATGTCAACTTATTTTAATGTTTATCTGAAAGGCAATTGCAAATTATGTGCATATTTTCAAAGTTAGAAAAACATGCTATATCTTAGACATCAAAACCAAATTATGCCAAGTGCACGCTGGATGCCGCGGTGTGGCTCTGCTTCCCTGCCTACACAGGATGCCATTTTTGGTACAATAGTTGCTTAAATAGAGATCACGATGTGAAATAATTATGCTGGGTTTGATCAGTATGCAGCGTTTTAGTACTTGCCTGTAAAAAATGTCTTTTTCTTTTCAAAGAGTGTAATTTATAATTGTTTTTTTTATAATGTGCAATTTCATAGAGATAACCAAAACTTTTTTAATGGAAAGAGCTTTGTAATCATTTGGAGAATAAAATCATTTTACTGTGGAACAATGTGGTATTCTCAGTAAGTACAATTAAAAAATGTTAGCAAATTTCTGTGAGGCTTTGTGATTATATTTATGGAATTCCCTGGGGAGATGAGGGAAGGAAAAATTACCGAAGTGAAGGAAACCATCTGTGTTGAATGAAAGAAAAATCAGCTGTGTGCTTTTTAAGCTGCACACATGTATTCCAAATGTGCTTGGATATTGTTACCTCTCCTGGGCGGGTGCAGGGAGAGAAACTCCCAAAGCACGGGAGAGTCCAAAAACGATTTCTATCTGAAACTCTTTTTTTATATATTGATTTACATTACTGTTTTGCTTGTACTGATTAAACTTATTGCATTCGGCTGTTACTTGGGACCTCTGACTCACTGACAGTTTCAGGGGATGGTCAAGAAGCAGGCTGGAATTTTGGTGGATACCCACTTCGAGAAAATCGGACTCTGCAGTCAGAGGATGTTTATTACTGGATGTGCCCTAACCACAGAGCGAATCATCATTTTCACTGAATGTTGCTAAAGAGATTTTATACATTAAACTCAAGAATGTGGAATTGTGCTATATCATTTATCCCAATAATTATTCATTTATTTTTAAAAAGATTTTATTTATTTGAGAGAGAGAGGATGAGTGGAGGTGGGAGGGGCAGCGCAGAGGCAGAGGGAGAAAGAGGCTCCTGGCCCAACAGAGAACCCCATACGGGGTTTAATCCCAGGACTCTGGGATCATAACCCAAGCTGAAGGCAGACACTTAACCAACTGAGCCACCTAGGTGCCCCAGCTCCAATAATTATTTACATGCCTGGGCATAGGTGCAAAAATATAGGGGCCACTGGAGGGCTTTTGAGAAAACCAGGAGAGAATGGACATGAGAAATTGTTACTGATCCTAAGTGGGATAAAATTCACTCTCCTGGGAAAATAATTTTTTACAGGAAAAAAAAAGGAATCCTAATGTATACAGGAAACCTAATTTTTCTAGAGACATAGCTCAAATCAAATAATTACAGTATCAGACTTAACATAGAAAGTTCTCAAATCTCCAACTAATCTAAATGAGTTCTTTTTTTAAATCCTTGAGTCGTAAGTCGTTTTGAACTCTTTCAGGGATAGGAAGCTCACTAACCCTACCCCAAATAGTGGTTTCCTCCATAGCTGGGCCCTTTGCTTCCCACAGTCACACCATTTAGCTTAACCACCCATCCTTGTCTCCGGCATCTATGAACCTCCCTGGTCACTCTTGTACTTCTGTCATTTACTCCGGCAAACGGTTTTGGGTCCAATGTTCAATGTTCATGGGGAGCAGTTTCATTTCCACTCACACTCAACAGCAACACCTGGGACCTTGTCATCTCTGGAAATGGCTCCATCTTTGAAATCTTTAATATCATCCCTGTCTTATCGTGACTTATGGTCACTTTATTCCCTCTTTCTCACTTCCACTTGGCCTGTTCTTCAACTCTGAGCTCTTCTTCCTGTTGGCTCCATCCCTCCCAATCCGCACTTCCTCTCAGCATACCAGATCTGTTCTCTCTTAACTCTGTTCCCTACCCTTATTCCTGGGATCTTAAAAAAAAAAATCCAAATAGTTCTCTGAATACTTAGCTCACTAGTTGCCCCTGCATCTCCCACCCTGCAAATTAAACACTTCCAGCTTCTTCAACCGGATCGTTTCCATCAGCATAAATACACGCTATTATTTCTCCCATCTTGGCGGGAAAAAGACCTTTTCTAAACCCATGTGCCCCCTGCAGCTACTGTCTTATTTCTTTCCATCCATTTAGAAAAGGCCAAAAGGAAAAAGAAGACTTTGAAAAAATTTCTACTCACTCTCTTCAATTTTATCTCCTACTATTCTCTCTGAGCCTCTCTATGAGGATTCTGCCCCTACCACTCTGCTGAAACTGCCCTTCTCAAGGTTACCACTGACCTTGGTAAATCAAGTCATCATTTTTCAGTCCTCGTTTTATTTGAATGATCAGGAGTGGTACAGCGGGCGTCAATTTCTGATCCCTGAATCAGGCTTCCAGTGTGATACACCTACCTGGTTTTCCCCCTTCCTTGCTAGCCACTCCATGCCAGGCTCCCAGCTCTAAACACGGAGAGTGCATCACAGCTTCTCTATTCTACCTGCATGCTCCCCCACGCAGTGGCCGCCCCGGCTCATGAACAGATTTGCTACCTACATCAGCCATGCAGCACATCTCTCACCCTTTGACTCCAGACCCTTGGATCCAGCTGCCAACCCAGCACCTCTAAATTGGATGACCAAAGAATCTCCCAATTTAACATATCCCAAACCAAGTTCCCACTATTCCCTCCAAAATTTGCTTCTTTCGCAGCTCTCCTCGTTCTGGTGAATGGCAACTTTATTTTTTCTGGCTGTGTGGACCAAAAACCTTTGAGTTATCCTCACCCCCTCTCTCCTACTCTCACACCCACTGCTGGCCTGCCAGCAAGTCCTACGGGCTCTACCTCCAAAATACGTCCAGAGCTGGCACGTCACACTACTGCCACCTGCTACCATGCTGACCCACGCTATCAGGTCTCTTTTGTCCTTTGTTCCCTTCCCTTGCTCCCCCCTCTGTCTATTCTCTACAGAACAGCCAGCATGACCCATCACAACGTGGCAGGCGAAGGCAGTCCTCTGCTCAGAATCTTCCCGAGTTTACCTACCTCAGAGAAAGCCGAGAAGCCAATGTTACACTATGCATTAACTAACTTGAATTAAAAAAAAAAATTAAGTTAAAAATAAATACAAATAGAAACAATGATTTGGAAGGAAGGAAGGAAGGAAGAAAGAAAGAAAAAGCAAAAGCTGAAGTTGTGCCGTGATCAGTAAAGCTCCACGGGTTCGGCACCTGTCGTGTGTCTGTGTGTCCTGCTCTCTCCTCCTGAGCCACCTGCCTCCTTGCACCCCATCCTTGCTCTGCAGCCCCTTGCCCTGGCTGCTCAGCCCCCAGCTATCTGCCTGGATTGCTCTGTCATGTCCCTTAGGGCTTTGCTGAAAAGTCTTCTCAGTGAGGCCTCCCCTACCCTTTAAAATTTAATCTCCCCTCCCTGACCCTTCCCTATCCTGCTCCCAAGGTAATTTTTTTTTCTCTTTAGCTGGTGGTGAGGGGTGGGGTGGCCTGGGGGTATGTGAAGTCTGGGTGGGTGGCGGGGGGGGGGGGGGGGGGGGGGGGGGGGTGTAGATGTGCAAATCGAGTTAGGGGGCTACTGCCAGCCTGAGGCCTGGAGTCCGCTTCTGGGAGGACCGAGTGAAGGTGGTTACTGGGCCCAGGCAAGGTCTGTGACATCGCCATAGCCAAGGGACTAGGCACAGCTCTGGCAGAGCACCCCTAGAGGGGATAACTCCTCTCCCCTTACCCTCATGTGCAAGGAGGGCAAGAGAGAGCAAAATGCAGCCCGGGACAACGGACATCCCCTTCCTCTGACCTACTGAGAGGTTTAACCATGTGCTCTTCTGAACCTCTTCACCTACGGGAGAATTTAGCTCCTTTTATGATTAAATATCGAGAAACTCAGATGGCCGGTACATGCTGTGGGATACCTTGATCTACCAGCCACAAATGTAACGCATCCTAAGAGAATCTGTGGACAAAGTCAGAAAATCTCACCCCTAAAACAGAAGGGGGACATTCACATTTTGAAACTGGTAAGAATCAAGCTGATACAGATAGGAGAAGCCATCTGTGGAAATCGTCTGTGGAAGTAACACGCTACAGTAACGATTTATAAAGATACTGCTGATAAGACTAGGGCATAGTCCAGATCTCAGACAAATCTAGGTCATCTCCCTGAAAGGAAAGATAGAAACTTTAAATCCTTATAATCAGGGCTAAACTGACAGGAAGCCTTGGAATTCAAAAGTCAAGCGTATTTTTAAAAAGAGCATCAGAGGGCCAGAATTTGTCACTATATCCCCAACACTTCTAGGATTCTGATTTTGCTTCTACAGCCAAAAACTAAGCCTGATCATGGAAAATGGCAACTTATCTGCTTCTACAGTTCTAAGGACATATATAAATTCCTTCTCCTCCATTTTTTGCTATAAAAGAGAAATTTGAAATGTAGTGGTCAACAAACGTTTTCTGCAAAGGGCGAGGTGGTAAATATCTTAGACTTTTCTGGTCATGAAGTTTCTGTCACAGCTACTCAATTTGGTCATGGTAGCGCAAAACCAGACCATAGACAATGTGCAAATAAATATGTGTGGCTGTGTTCCAGTAAACCTTTATTTACAAAAACAGGTTGTGGCCGGATATGGCCTGTGGGCTTTAGTTTTCTGACCTCTAACTAACCTATCATTTGATGCCTAGATTGGCCCAACTAACCAACTCACTGGGAAGGGGTGCCCTGGGAACACTAGATACAGGTTTACAGATCCACGTCTTTGGGTCTGGTCATATCAGTCAGTTTCCTGGAAGCTGATCAGCTCTGGATGAACTAACAGTTGAGTTCATAACCTTGGAAAGACCTGACCTTGGGGTCTAGTATGAGTAGCTCACCTGTCTCTTTCATTATTCTCTCTCTCTCTCTCAAACTCTCTTCCTCTTTTCACCATCTCTAAATGACAGCACCCATATACTGATTCTTATCTTTATTATTAATAGGATTTAATATGTTCTGCTAACCAAATAGGGCTTTTTTTAAGGTTTAATAATTGGTCTATATTTAAAACATTTGAGTACAAAAGAAAATATTCAGTTATAACAATCCAGGTGTTACCATGAAGAGTTGTTATCTGTACTAAAACCACAAAACATTATGAAAGATTTTATTTTTAGCCAGCTCAGGCTGCCATAACTAAATACCACAGACTGGGTGTCTGAAACGATAGGAATTTATTTTTCATAGGTCCAAGATCAAGGTACTGACTAATTCAGTTCCTTGGGGAGGTGTTCTTCTGGCTTTCAGAGAGTTGCCTTCTCTCTGTCCTTAAAGGAGAGCTCACTGGCTCTGGTCTCTCTTCCTCTTCTTCTTTTTTTTTTTTGTTTTTAAGATTTTATTTATTTATTTGACAGACAGAGATCACAAGTAGGCAGAGAGTCAGGCAGAGAGAGAGGAGGAAGCAAGCTCCCTGATGAGCAGAGAGCCTGATGCAGGGCTTGATCCCAGGACCCTGACTGAGATCATGACCTGAGCTGAACGAAGGCAGAGGCTTTAACCCACTGAGCCACCCAGGCGCCCCTCTCTTCCTCTTCTTATAAGGACACTAATCCCTTCCATGGGGCCCTACCCTCACCACCTCGTCCAAACCTAATTACCTCCCCAACAGCCTACCTCCAAACACCAGCACAGGAGGGGTCCGGGCAACAACATGACTTTGCAGGGCAGGGTTACAGTTCAGTCCAGAGCTGATTATTTGTTTCCTTATGAAATCATCTTCAAAGAAGCCAGGCAAGAGTTGAAAACCTAACCAGGGGCTCCAATAAACTGTTACTGAGTAATGCTTTCAAGTCTATAACTTGAATTAGGGACAATGTTCCCTAATTGTCCAGGAACATAGTCGTACGATAAACTACTCACAGTAACTGGCATTATATAAACCAGGTAGAAGTTGGGCGTCAGGAAGATGCTATTTTGGCAGGCGAGGTCCATGGCCTGGCCTTACCTCCTCATTCTTGTCGCTTCCCAAGCCCTGTGCTTTGACTTCTCAGCTCAGCTCCTGTTTTTCACTAGGCTCTTTTGCTGAATGACTCAGTTTGACTCATTCTCATGGATTTTGACTATCTCAGCTCCCTTTGCTGGGCTCCCAACAGGTCCACCCACTGAAATAAAAGATACAAAGCATTTCTGTGTCAAGCTTCTGGGCGATCGAGCTGACCCTGCCCCCCCCCCCCCCTGCCAAGAGC
This sequence comes from Taxidea taxus jeffersonii, assembly GCA_003697995.1. Taxonomy (NCBI): domain Eukaryota; kingdom Metazoa; phylum Chordata; class Mammalia; order Carnivora; family Mustelidae; genus Taxidea; species Taxidea taxus. The sequence continues at coordinate 16,240 of ML108900.1, read as the reverse complement.
TGGCTGAGGTGGGCATTTCCCACTGTACAGGATTTCTCTCTCTCTGAAGAAACCTCAAAGTTAGATTTCAGTTCTTGGGCTGTATTTTTCACATCATTTGGGCCTTCACTGTATCAAGTTTAGAACCAATGCGTGGCATGGGGTAAGACAGGGAGTAGTTTAGCCCACTTAAAATCTCCTTTAGTTGCTTACCCTTGGCCACTTTAAATAAAGCTACAATTGAAGTAAAAATGGTTTATCTTGAGTACAAGTCCCCTAACTCTCCCCACCTTCTGACCAGATTGTTATCTTACACCTTCATCTACAGAAATTCTGAAGCTACCGTCCAGCACGCATGCACAGAAGAACACACACACACACACACACACACACACACGATCATGAAAATTGTTGCCTCCATACCCACCCTTCTATTCCTACCAAGCCACTCTAGTGCATATGCAGTGATCACTTCGCTAATCTGTGGAATAAAACCAGCGAAGTTATTTCCGTTTCTCTAGATTCTTCTACTCCAGTTCAACCGGCCAGTTCTGTCTGCTGATGTTCTTAGGCCTCTGCTTTCATCATGATACTCTTTACTACTCACAAACCCATCATAGCTTCCTAAAGTCAAAAGACCACGTCTTCAGTTTGGTTTTCAAAGTTCTTCACAAATGCCTTTCCAGACTTACCTTTTACCACTTAGTAACAGTGGGCAGCTCATTATTTTTAACTCTACTTGGAGATAAAACTCCGAAGCAAATTTTCTCTCTGCCCTTCAGCGACTTCATCCACCTTGATTTCTTGGTGCAAATTCCCAAGCCTTTTCTGCCTTAACATTTCACTTTGACATATTTTGAATAATTTGTTTACCTCTGACTTTATTAAACTCCTTCTTCACTGACCTAGGGTTCGCTCTCAATTCTTCTTTGATGTCTACAATGGAATTTTTCAGTGGCTCTTTTATATCCTAGTTTTGGTTACGAGAATTTTGTTAAAGAATTGTTAAAACACAGCTCTCTGCTCTCTTTCCTTCTCCTCTCTAGTGAATTCTTCCAACACAATCGGGAAATCCTTAACCTAAGGCCCACACAACCAGAAACCCTGCTTGTTCTCTCATTTTCTACCAACCTTCCCTTCACCCATGCTGCTCCAGCCATGTCGGCTTTTTTATTTCTAGAATACACCAAGCTCACTCCGGCTACTGGATCCTTGTACCTGCTGTTCTTCCTGGCATGCTCTTCCTGCATGGCTGGTTCCCTCACTTCAGTTAGGGCTCGGTCCAAATGTCACTCACAGGCGCCTTCCCCAACACTGTCTTAATTTAAAATAACCCCTTTCCCTCGCTCGCTGCCCCCTTTGTTCTGCTTCATTTTTCTTTAAGGTACTGATCACTGTTGACATATTACAAATGCATTTGTTCATTTTCTGCCTTGCCCACGTGGGCAAGAACTTTTGTCTGCTTTTTTCACTGTTAGATCTCTGCCTGGCACAGACTGGGTATTTAATAATTATTCAATGAGTAAATCAATGAACGGGTGGGCTTTTATATAGTTTGCGTAGAAATTAAGAAAAAAAACAACAAAACCCAAAACCTGCTACTGGTGTTTGTTCCTAGTTTAGCAACACACCAGTCCCGGTCATTGTGAGGATTTCTGCAGAGGTGTTGGTCTTCTCCCAAGCAGAGGGTAGTACCGAAGCGCAGTATTAGATGGCAGGGATTAACCCAGAACAGCTTAACTCCTGAGCAGAGCAGAGCAGCATCCAGCCCTGGGTCTGTGGCTGCCTCCAGCGGAGGAAGGGTGTATCTCTTACAGAACACTTAAAGGACTTAAAAGTAGTGGTTTTTTTTTTCTTTCTTTCTTTTTTTTTTTTTTTAAGAGCATGACTCTAATTGCTCCCGCAGCACTTAGTACTTTAAGAAATGTTGGTCTAGGGGCACCTGGGTGGCTCAGTGGGTTAAAGCCTCTGCCTTCGGCTCGGGTCATGATCTCAGGGTCCTGGGATGGAGCCCCGCATCGGGCTCTCTGCTCTGCGGGGAGCCTGCTTCCTCCTCTCTCTCTGCCTGCCTCTCTGTCTACTTGTGATCTCTGTCTGTCAAATAAATAAATAAAATCTTAAAAAAAAAAAAAGAAATGTTGGTCTATTTCTATTTGAGTCTATTTCTATTGAGCCAATCTCTCACTCTGGGTTGCTTTATTTTTATTCTCTTGAAAAGTCGATTTCGGCTACTAACAGTACAGTAAGCCAGGATTTTATCTTGTCAAAACAGCATAGGAGGCCTTATGATGGCAGATCAAAGGGTCCTATAGTCTTCAATGTTATCATGAATCCAGTTAAAGGAAATTCTAAGTTTCTATTTTTTTTTAAAAAAGGAGATTTAAAAATCAGTATGTTTTAACTTTATTTTTCAAAAAAGATTTTATTTATTTGAGAGAGAGCACAACTGTGGGGAGCAGCAGGCAGAGGGAGAAGCAGACTCCCCACTGAGCAAGGAGCCTGATGCAGGACTCCATCCCAGGACCCCAAGATCATGACCCAAGTGAAGGCAGATACTTAACCACATGAGCCACCTAGGTGTCCCTAAGTTTTAATTTTTAATGAGATTAAAAAAATTTCCATCAGACACCCATGTCAGATCCTTTCAGTACTATTTTGAACTTTTCAAAGCACATAGTGCAAATAAAAGTTATCTTACTGAGGGGGCGCCTGGGTGGCTCAGTGGTTGAGCTGGGACTCTTGGTTTCCGCTCAGGTTGTGATCTCCGGGTTGTGGAATTGAGCCCCTGTGTCCCTGAGTCAGGCTCCAAGCTCAGCGGGGAGTCAGCTCGAGATTGTCTACCTCTTCCTTGGTTCCTCCCCCACTCACAAATAAAATCACACTCGCAAATAAAATCTTAAAAAAAAAAAAAAGCTATATTTATTTTCAACTGAAAGAAAATGGCCCCTCGACATTTTATTTCTCCTGAATTGTCTCACACAAAAAATTTATCCTCACTATTAACCTAAAGAGAAACCTGCACAAATCACACCTTTTTTCTTAAAAGGTGGTGAGTGACCTCTGGAGACAATTGGACAAAACATCCTGCTGCTTTCAGGAGTGAAGTGGGGAGAATTAGAAAGTAGATCCTTCCATTTAGAGTTTTTGTTTTGTTTTGTTTTGTTTTCAGTTTTTTTTGCAAGTTTAACCAGGATGAATTGAAGCATTTAACTAAAATTAGTTTATTGAACCTCAATTCAGTTTAATAATATTTATTAAGTATGTAATACAATGCTACAGGGGAGACAGAGACATAAAACTTTGAGGTTACAATCCACCAGGAAACTAAACTAAAATATTTATAATACAAGCTAGAATGTGTAAGAAAATTGAGCAGTGGCACAGCTACACAGGAATTCAGATTTTTGGTAAGGGTGACCAGAGAAAGTCTACTATGTTCAACAAACATTTCCTGAAGACCCGCTTTGTGCCATGCACTATGCTAAAGGATAAACAAGACACGGTGACTTCCCTTCGGACTCTGCGAGTACGGCAGGGAAGAGGACGCATAAACAGAAACATTCTGTATGAAACAGTAGGTGGACTATTAGTATTACGGAGAGGAGGGTCAGGAAAGGCTGGCTAGAGGAGGTAACATCTAAGTGGATTCCTTTTCTTTTTTTTTTTTTAAGATCTTATTTATTTATTTCGAGAGAGAGCACGAGCTGGGGGAGGGCGATGGGGAGAATCTCCAGCGACTCCATGCTGAGCTGCCCTGGGTCTCCCCACGGGCCTCCATCCCATGATCCTGAGATCAGGGCCTGAGCCCAAACCAAGAGCCGGACCCTCAACTGACAGCCACCCAGGCGCGCCACGCCTAAGCGGATTCTTTTTTTTTTTTTTCTTTTTATAATATTCTTATTTTTTATAAACCTATAATGTATTATTAGCCCCAGGGGTACAGGTCTGTGAATCGCCAGGTTTACACGCTTCACAGCACTCGCCATAGCACATCCCCTCCCCCATGTCCACACCTAAGCGGATTCTTAAAGGTGGGAATAGTTCGGGTATAGCTTTGGCATCATAAGGCTACTCCTGTCCATCTCTCCCGCTAATCACGAGGAAGAGGTAAAAACTCACGACAAAATACAGACAACGACTGCCCGAGGACTCTGAAAAGTACAAGCTGGTGAAGGGGAGGCACAACTTGGGAAAGGAACCTGGCAGGGGATGGGTTTCCTGGCCTTTCCCCCTCTTGTCCTTTCTGTCCTGAGGGGAGGCCCCATGTGGGAACTGGCTGCATGAGTAGCTGCGTCTGTGACAGAAACCCTGTCCCTCCATCCAGGGAAACCGAGGGCAGGTCCAGGGAACTGAGAAGAGGGGCCCCTGTGAGTCGGAAAGTGAGCAGGGAGGAGGGAGAGGACGGGTCACCGAAGCGGATTCCTAATTTTGTGTAGGAACCACCGTCGGTCTTAGGTTCACTGCTGACCTGCACTTGTCTGCGGGAGACCCAAAGCGGCACAGCGCAGCAGAGCCTTCGACAACCAGCAGTTACTCACCCGCCAACTCTCAGACCCCCCCCCCCCCAGGGCTACGCGCTCAGGACAGACCCAGAGCAACAGAGCTGAGGCTTTGAAAACTGAACTGAGATTGAAACCAACAACTACAGAAGGCGCTGCAAAACCTGTAATGTAAACCCCATCCGGGCGCTCGCCTGCTTAAACAAAACGCATTCTCCAGAGGAGGATTTTCGCAGGATCCAGGGGCAGCACCACGTTAACGGTCACTACGTTCAAGAGGCGAGAGGAAATGCCCTGCGTAAAAATTAATAGGAGGAAACTTTGCTTAAAATGACGGCAGGAGGCCAGCAGGGGGAGCTCTCGTGCCCCGCTGCTCGTGGTCACCCGCGGCTCCAACAGCAGAAGACATTCGTTGCTCTGGAGCAAGCTGGGTACTACTAAATACCTTACTCTCCTAGCTGGAAGAGAGGTTTTCCTCCTGACACAACTCAGCCATGAAAAGCCACTAGACTTTGAATTTCCACTTCACTCCAATGGACTTTTGTTTGTAGCAGCTCTCCCAACTTCCCCCTTTTCTTCCATAAAAGAGGAGTCCTCTCCTTTGTTCTCTAGACTTCTGATGGTTTTGCCATAGCTCGCCGTCCCAGACTGCAATTTTCTGTTCTTCCCCAATAAATCCATTTTTGCTGTTTAAAATAACTGGCTGTTTTATTTTGAAGGTTAACACCTGTCAGACAAAGAACCGGGAAAATGTGGCCAAATCCTGAGGGAAAGAGACAATCACCAAAACAACTCTGAGATAACACAGGCGTTGGAATATTCAGACGAAGACTCTAAATCAGCTACTATGTGTTGCAGGAGGTAAAGATAAATGCACGTGAGATAAATGTAAAGAAAGGCATTCTCAGCAGAGAAACAAAGCATGAAAAAAGACCCCCAAGTGGGAATTTTGAACTGATTTCCACTTGGAATTTCCAAGTGGAAATATTGAACTGATCAGTATCTGAAAGAAACAAGTTCACTGGATAGGTGTAATAGCACAATGGAGATGATGAAACAAAGCGGCCCCTGAAGACAGATAAGTTAACAGAAATTACCTAAAGAGCAGAATGGGATAAAAGGCTGGAAAAAAGAACACAGCAGAATCAGGGACCTGTGCAACAGCATCAGAAGGTCTAACATACAAGTCATTAGAGTCCCAGAAAGACGGGTGAAAGAGGTTGAGAAAAATTATGTGAAAAAGTAATGGCTAGAAACTTCCCAAATTTGGTGAAAGTCCCAGAAGACTAGAGCGGAGAAAACCAATTAGGAACTTAGAGGAATAGTTTTGGTGAGAAGTTATAAAGTTCTATAAGTAGGCTGTGATAACAGCATAGAGAGCCGTTCCAGAAATATCTATGGAGGTAAAGTTGGCAGGACTTGGTGAGGAGAAAGAAAGAAGCATGAAGACAGGATCTCATGGTCCTTACAAAGATAGCCGGGTGGGTGGTGATATCTGCATGGAGTATCACAGAAGAGGGGCAAATTTATTTAGGAAAAAAAAAAGGAGTTTGGCTTTAGGCAATAAAGATGAAATATCGTGAAGCTTGACTTCCTACCGAGTATTTTTGGTTACATTAAATCTCAGTGAGCAAGTCGGAGGTGTGCCGCTCAAGACAGAATTCCATGGAGGACTAAATCCTTTGCAACCTGCCTCTCGTACAGCCTTCTCTTCTCTTTAATACATATGCCTTTCGTTTCAACCACATCAAACTTTTCTCAAAGAGGCCTTCCCTGATCCTGAAATCTAAAACAGGTTCCCCTAAATCACAGCGCCCGTGCTTTCTGAGGTAAACTGGGAAAGGCTTCAGGGCCAAACGGATGGGGCTGGAGAGATGGGCTGCAAAGGAAACGATGAAGAGCTTTAGGTTTGTAGACCGGGAGCCCAAGTGGGTAAAAGTCATCGGGCGCAAAAGCACATTTCCAACAGACGGTAAAAAATATTCACACGTCTTAAGGCCGTGATCTGGCCAAAGAGTAAAAGGGAACAAAAAGCTGGAACTGGGTAAAGAAGACGAGGCCTTCCTTCTCCACCCGCACACCTTTACTCGGGGGTCCGGGCAACCCGCGTCCTGCTCCAGTTTCTGACAACAATGGTATCACTTGCAGGGACTGGAGCCAGAGTGTGCATGAAACCTCAGCTGTGAGTTACCCTTACACTATGCACAGCCCCCGATTCGCTGACTGCCCTTGGGCACCTTGCTACTTATTCTCTCTGACTTCATCCTGCGATCTGTAAAACGAGGAAAACCCGGATTTGGAGTGTTGGTAGGAGGATTCGTTAATACCCGTGAACGCTTACATAGGAAGTTCAACAAATGTGGCCGAGTGACAGATGGACACAGCCCAAAGGAGCGAGGGCAGCAATTCTAGAAAGCTGCCCAAGGGGCAGACCACTGGGCTCCCTTTGCCCTGCGAGGAGACCCGGGGAGCGGGTGCAGAGCCAGACCCCGCCAATCTTGGCCCGCTTTTTCGCCCGCAACCGCGCGGCCCGGTCTTACCTCACGCTCCTGCGGGTCCCAGGCTGCAGCTTCAGCTCACTCCGCCACGCGGCGCCCGCTCGCTGGGCTTCTGTGGGCTCAGCTGTGTGTGATGCTGCGGCCCGGGCGCCACGTCCGGTCTCCCAGGCAACCACATAAACTTCCGGTTTGAGAGAGGCCGCGGTTGGCGAGAGGCCACATTTCCGCCACGTGACCCCCTCCGGCACCTCGCGGGCTGAAGGGCTGGCGTCACCGGCCTGCAGCACCCGGCGTGTCCCGAAGTTCGACTTCCCCGCCCCGACGAGGGCAGGTCCTGGGGAAGTGGCTGCGGAGGGGACGGCCGGGCCTGGAGGGGCGGGGCCGGGGCTTGGCTCCCGGTTCCCGAGGCTCCGCTGAGAAGCCGGGCGGCAGCAAGACCGCTTCTCCTCAGCCGCCGAACTGGAGTTGGAGGTGGAACTCCGTGGGGCCCGGGCCCCGGCTGCCGGGCAGCGGCTCCTCGGGGCCCAGGCCGCGTCGGAGAATGAGGCGGAGGCGGTGGCGGTGGCGGGTTCCAGGCGGGGCCGCCAGGCTGGAAGCATCCTGCGCTGGTTCATCACCGTGATCCTGTGTGCTGCCTTCCTGGGGCTGGTGAGAGCCGGGGCTGGAATCCTCCCAGGACGGGGTCTGAGCAGGCGTCCTGCAGAGAACGCCGGCTTCTGAGTTCGAGCCTCACCTCGGCCACTTGCAAGCTGCGTGACCTTGGGCGCGTTCATCTGCCCCAGCCTTAGTTTCCTAATCTGAAAAATGGGCACACTTCTAATGTTCTAATGTTGGAGGGTTATTGTCAAGTGCGAAATTGATTTTCCTAGTATATTTGTGAGCTCCAGCAAACCTTTCTACTTCTGCGTGGGGTGGGGAGATAGACGCAAGGGGGTGTTGCCAGGTCTATAGGCCCTGCCCCCGTGAGCCCACGCAGACCCCAAATTATTACACAAAGCTGCGTTTCTGGTGTTTCCTCTTCCTTGCCTGACCAAGTTCAGCCAACCCCTTATCTTTGCAGACGGGGGAAATAGACCCAGAAAGGGAGAATGACTTCCGGACCACACAGCTGGTTTTAAGTGGTAGAGGCAGAAATAATATGTTTCTTATTCCGCCCACAATCCTATGTAAAGCAAACCTTTACATCTTTCAGCGTTAGGTTCGAGCAAACTACAAGACTAGAAGAGCCTTTTGACAAACCCCTTGGCTGCCCCACGAGTCTCTAATTTCTGGAGATCCTCTCACCACTTGTGATCTTGGGGGTGTGGGAGGGTGAGTCAGTCCCTCTGAGGAGAGTCACTTCTCAGTCCTCTGAGAAAGTCACTTAGCGTCTTTCACTTGAGTGACAACGGATTCCTAGAGCATTTTGATTTGAAAAAAAGAAAAATCATTGCAGATGCTTCTTGAGCCCTCACCTGTGCCAGGTCCTGTTTTAAGTGCTTTTTTTTTTAAAGATTTTATTTATTTGACAGAGAGAGATCACAAGTAGGCAGAGAGGCAGGCAGAGAGAGGGGAGGAAGCAGGCTCCCTGCTGAGCAGAGAGCCCGATGCGGGACTCGATCCCAGGACCCTGAGATCATGACCCGAGCCGAAGGCAGCGGCTTAACCCACTGAGCCACCCAGGCGCCCGCCAGGTCCTGTTTTAAGTGCTTTGCAAGCAGCAAGGAATTTGGAGATGGAGCTCAGCCTTCCCTCCATGTACCAGTGCTCCCTCTGCCCTTAGTCTGGGACTGCTCTGGCTTGGGCAGGATGCAAAACCTGTATTTTGAGCAGAGCAGTTCAATTACAATGAATTATTCTTGAAGCATAGACCCGTTAGAAATACCCAATAAATATGTTTAAGTGTCCAACAAGTATTCTCTGATGGCTTGGGGTTTTCTTTGAAGAGAAATACAAATTTAGAAACATTTGAATTGTCTATTTCCTGTGTACGTTGGTGTGTCAGAAGAAGGATACTATGTGCATCCAGAAACATTGCTGTTTTGACAACATCAGAAAACAGGAATGCTGTTTTAATGGTTTGATAATTTAAATTTTTAACATCCAAATTCCTGTGTTATCTGGGCATATAGTATATTTCAAACTGCACAAAACTATTTCAAAAACGATTTTAATGTTACATTTCATTGTTAAACAAGGGTCTTTTGTGGTATTGTTCAAAAAGGAAACAGAATTGCAGCAGAGCGCCAAAAAAAAATTAAAGAATTTTTTTTTAACTTGAGAGTCATAAAACTAGAAAACCAGTAGGATTTGACACACCAAATACAGTATCCTATAGTTCTAGGGAGTCCTAGTACTGTCATCCTGAATTTTTCCTGACTGAGATTTAAAGTAATCCCCTACATTTCATTGAAATACCTTCCTCCCTTTTTATTTTTTAATTGAATTTAATTTTTTAGAGGTGGGGAGGTGCAGAGAGAGAAAGAGAGACAGAAAGAATCTCAAGCAGGCTCCAAGCCCAGCGTGGAGCTCGATCTCACAACCCTGACGTCACGACAGAGCTGAAATCAGAGAGTTGGCTTCTCAATGGACAGCCACCCAGGCGCCCCTCCTCCTCCCTTTTTTTTTTTTTTTTTAAGTTTTTTAAGATTTTATTTATTTATTTGTCGGAGAGAGAGCAGGAGCGAGCACAGGCAGAGTGGCAGGCAGAGGCAGAGGGAGAAGCAGGCTCCCTGCTGAGCAAGGAGCCCGATGTGGGACTCGATCCCAGGACGCTGGGATCATGACCTGAGCCAAAGGCAGCTGCTTAACCAACTGAGCCACCCAGGCGTCCCTCTCCTCCCTTTTTAATAGTGAAAAAAGCTGCCACACAGATAAACACTATCTTAATGATTATAAATAAAAGATTTTCTCTTTTTAAATTTCAGGGAATGAGTGTTGCAATACTGGGACCAACGTTTCAAGATTTGGCAACAAATGTGAACCGAAATATAAGCAGTCTTTCTCTGATTTTTGTGGGTCGTGCCTTTGGATTTTTGAGTGGCTCAGTGATTGGTGGAGTTCTTCTTGACATTTTGAATCATTTTCTACTTTTGGGTAAGTAAAGACCAGTTTTAGGTTTCTATGACTACTTTCAAGGAATTTATAGTTTGTTTTTAAATATGAAACATACGGGGCGCCTGGGTGGCTCAGTGGGTTAAAGCCTCTGCCTTGGGCTCAGGTCATGATCTCAGGGTCCTGGTATCGAGCCCCGCATTGGCTCTCTGCTCAGCGGGGAGCCTGCTTCCCTGCCTCTCTCTCTGCCTGCCTCTCTGCCTACTTGTGATCTCTGTCTGTCAAATAAGTAAATAAAATCTTTAAAAAAAAAAAATATGAAACATACTATAGTTGACAACTCAAATGGGTAGTGTTCTGGCGTCCTCAGTGGAAATCAGGTTTCCTTGGTACCTGTTTTCATCTCAGCAGTTACCGGGAGTCTGTTCGGGGCTGCTCTGGAAATTTAGATTAGCCCTAGAATGTGTTACTATCTTTAGCCTTCCTGACCATCACTGTAATTTAGGCACCTCCCCTGGATCACGTACTAGTTGTCCAAAGAACTCTGCTTGTCAGGGTTTAGGGCACATCCCCTGGGGCCGATGAACGTAGGCTAAAATGAATTCTTGAACCTGCCCATTCTAGGCCCTGAACTGAGAATGAAGGTGGGAAGTACTGGGGGCCAAATGACATAGGCTAGATTTTTGTAGCTGCCCCATGTTCATGATTCCTCCAGACTTCTCTACCTCGCCCTTCAAATAGATGGCAAAGCTTTTAACTTCCTCTTTTTTTGAAGAAATAGACATGTTTGAAGAAAATCTGGATTAATGTGATAAAACTGCTCTGGAAGTAAGAAGAATAATTTACTGCTGTTGATGAATAAATGAATAATTGCTCAGATTTCCAAAGTGGGTTGAGAACATACCACTCTCTTATATTTCCCTCCCTATTCCCAAGCTAAATTACTTAATACATTTCTACTACAAACTGTCATAACTGCATTTTATTTTTCTTTTTAATTTTTTACCTCATACCTCAAAGTCTCCTTTTATTTATTTATTTTTAAATGTATTTATTTTGATTAAAAGTCTCTTTTTAAAATAGGAAATATTTAAATATATTTGAGTTGTAAGCTTTGCTGTAAAACTTTGCCCTGTAGTGTATGGTTTGATTATCAGCAGTGCTAGAAATGTACTCATGTTAGATTAACTTATATTTTATAGTCCATAAAGATTATGAAAGCTTGTAAAGGAAATAACCATTTATAGATGCTGAACCTCTCATCTACTTCCTATATTACCCAATTGTAATTTGACCTACCTTGCATTTATGGGTGTTTTTATGATATCAACTTGATTCATGACTCTGTGTGTGAATATTGTTTCTTATAGCTGGCTTTTACTTTTCTTCTCAGGGGTGTCAATGTTGACTACCACAGTTGGTCTTTATCTTGTTCCATTTTGTAAGACAGCAGTATTACTGATTGTCATGATGTCCGTCTTCGGTGTTTCAGCTGGCATTCTGGATACAGGTCAGTGAGCCCTGCAGTGTCATCTCTGGGAGTAGGGACTTCCTACTAGAAAAAGGAGAGCAGATGACATCAAATTGTCATGTGCATTGTAAAATGACACCGACCTACCGAATTGCTCATGGGGTCACCCAGTCAGAACCACCCTCTGGCAACTACCATTCCTGTCAAGTAGGGTGCCTGGTTTTGAGTAAATTTAAAGAATTCTGTTCAGTAAGACCAGTGATTGGCTTGCAGTATCCAAACAGGAGAGGGTCCCCCATGTGGGTAATTATGGCGCAGGTGAGTGGGTTTTCATTTTGGGATAGAGCTTGACCAATGTAGTATGGGAAGAATTGATGGTTTAATAGGTTAAACCAACGTTGGAACCATATTCGGCTGAAGAATCATAGAAGCAGCTGTGCTGTCTGTTATTTTCTTTCTCTCTCTCTTTTTTTTCCCCTCGCAAAAAGCCCCTGCCTTCCTAAAGGGGATCTTCTCCATGTGTCTTGTTATCTTTTAAAACCTACTAAACAACATGCTTGGTATTTGTTCACCCCTAAGACCAGCTCTTTTCCTCCCCTGCTCTATTGTCACCTGATAGAGTGGGGATATTTTATACTTTAGGCTTGGTTTGGTTGTGAAATTCTGGGGTAAGTTGTATGTTTATCTGCAAATACGTTAAAGAGAAAGAAAACACACTCGATGCTTCTTGCCTTTTGCCTTTGTTGCCTGTAATGGGCCTAGCAGAATCCTACAGTGTTCAGGTTTCTGAACGTGCGTTTTGCATCTGCTATATACATGAATAATTTCCCTCAACAGGTTATTTGGTAATTTGGCCATTATCTGATTATAACATATGTGTTTAAAATGTTTACAAATAAATAAATACCCATCTCTTTCCCACCCTCCCTACCCCCTGCCAGCCTCGTATTAGAACTGTCTTGTAAAACGCTTTCGGCTAATGTGCCTGCCTGTAGGAGGTAGTGGTTTACTAGCTTGGAGAATCACATTTGTATGTGATTTTTTCCCAATGCTCAGAGTTCTCCCGTGGTGGGAGGTTAGAGTCCTTTAATCATAAAATCGCCTGAGTGGCCACATTGGGAAACTGAGAATACCTTAATCCTTATGCCATGTAAAACAGACTCCTCTTCCTTATAGTAATGGACTGTTTTTCGCTAAGTTACTATGATTAAATAATTTTCCTCGTCTTTCATTGGTAGGTGGTAACGTCCTAATCTTGGCTATTTGGGGGGACAGAGGAGCCCCACATATGCAGGCCTTACACTTCAGTTTTGCCTTGGGTGCCTTTTTGGCTCCCTTGCTGGCTAAGTTGGCCCTGGGCACGACGGTGTCTGCTGAGAACCACACAGAGGCTGACTCTGACCATTCTGCCCTCAACCAGTCATCTGAAGCTGACTCAGAATCTCTCCTCGGAGCACCTGACAATATGAATTTGCTGTGGGCGTATGCTGTTATCGGTACTTACGTCTTTGTAGTTGCTGTCTTTTTTTTGGCTCTGTTTTTAAAGAAAAGCTCAAGGCAGGAGAAAGCAAAAGCATCTGCTCAGAGGTCTCGAAGAGCTAAATACCACAATGCCCTTCTCTGTCTCCTTTTTCTGTTCTTCTTTTTTTATGTTGGAGCTGAGGTCACATACGGCTCTTACGTTTTCTCATTTGCGACCACCCATGCTGGCATGAAAGAAAGTGAAGCGGCTGGGTTGAACTCCATCTTTTGGGGGACCTTTGCAGCCTGCAGGGGTCTAGCAATCTTTTTTGCTACGTGTTTACAACCCGGAACCATGATTGTGTTAAGCAACATCGGCAGCCTGGCATCGTCCTTATTGCTGGTGCTTTTCGACAAGAGCCCGGTTTGCCTCTGGATAGCGACTTCAGTGTACGGGGCTTCGATGGCAACCACGTTTCCCAGTGGCGTTTCTTGGATTGAGCAGTACACCACCATCCACGGGAAATCTGCAGCATTTTTTGTAGTCGGTGCCGCCCTGGGAGAAATGGCTATTCCTGCAATAATTGGAATTCTTCAAGGACAGTACCCTGATTTGCCTGTAGTCTTGTACACCTGTTTGGGGGCATCGATAGCCACCACTGTTTTATTTCCCGTGCTCTATAAATTAGCCACCTCACCTCTCCATCAGCAGCGAAAAGGGCACAGAAAAAGCGAGGACCAGAAAGCTTTGCTGTCTAGTTCTGAGCTAAATGACTATGAGGAAGACAATGAAGAAGAGGAGGCAGAAAAATGGAATGAAATGGATTTTGAAGTGATTGAAATGAATGATACAATGAGGAATTCTGTAATAGAGACATCTAGAAGTATTTTGACGGAGCCCTTAGCTGAAGTCTCCAGTCAGTCCCACTCCAGCGCGGTGGTGTTGCAGTCCCCTCCAGTGAAGAGTGGCCAGTCCCCTGTGAATCACCTTGCAAGAAACCAGGCAAAAAGGGACTAACACCTGGAGAAGATGGATTATTCCGACTTCCTGAATAATCTCCAGTTCTAAAGAAGCCAGTCAGAGCAGAGCATTAACAGATTTTCAGCATGCTTTGGGGATCAAAATTTCTAGGTCAGAGTATAGCAAATGCTACAAAGTTTTGAAAGGTTCTGTAATTCCAGAATTTTCCATAAAGAACAAATGGTCTCGTATGGCAGGATCTTATTGTGAGGCTAGTGTTTGGCATGTGCCTGATTAGGTAATGTTCTACGGTCTCTACCCCTCAGAGCACACAAAGAAGGTGTTTGTAGTTGAGAAGTTGGGTACTCTTCTAATAGAACGAAACCATCTAGTAGTTGAATCGATTAGCGGAGCAAGTGGTCAGTCATCAGTATTCTACCAGGGAAGTAGAGGACTGTCATTTCATAAAAGAGCGACTTTGAAAACAGAGATTTTTTAATTAATTGCTTTGCCCTCCCTGTAGTGTTGCATGGGAGAATGCTGATGCTTCATTTGATTTCTGATTTCTATGAGGAGAGCACAGACAGAACCTTAGAGACCTGGCTTCATCACTGCTGCTTACTAGTTTTCTGGACCTATGCTCAGTCACTTCACTTAAGTAGGCCTTGTTTATCTTGTCTCCTGGTATGTAATTCTATTAGTGAAAATGAGCTGATTTTCAAACCAGGAATCCATCAGTTTCAAAGTTTGTGCAAAAAAAAAAAAAAAAGTAAAAAAAAAATTTGTGCAAGGTGTCTGTTAGAAATTAATGTAAGTATCATCCATTCTTCATTTCAAATAAGAAGTGAAAGAAAGTGATAGTTTTGAGAATACTACTGGTTATGAATACATGTCAATTTAAGAGACTCCATGTTTAATAATTACCCGCGAAACACATTTTTCAGTACTGTGTTCCATCAGCTCTAAGATGCACCTTTTTTTCATATTTGTAACAGCTCTGAAATCAGGATAGGTGTTAAAGCCCGTGGTCACCTAACATTTTTGACAAAATTTAATTGACAGTTATCCACATACATATACAAAGTAATGTTGCATGTTACAATGGGCATCTTACAGGAATCCATTCAATTATGGAGATTTTACTATTTTTACAGATATTTTCAAAAAAATTATTTTTATATGCTGATTTTCTTGATGTTCAGGTGGGATTTGGAGATGCAGTGTTCTGACTTTAAAAGCTGTTTGAGAGTTAGTAGTGGGGTCTACCTTAGTAACGAAGTCAGTCTGGCCGTTGCTCTTACAGGATTTGCTCCTCATTGAGTCTGGCTGGTAATCACACCGTAAGCACTGTCAACTAGGCTGCTGGTGTCATTTACAAAGACGTGTATTTGGAATATTTGTATCACACCACCCCCCCAACCCCTCACACAGGGTTCTTCCTTCCTGAGTTTGAAGTACCTGGGAAACCAAAATAATGATCAGAAAGGGGCTTGGTGGCGTAGGAGTCCGGGATCACAAAGGGGTACTTCATGTGAATGTGGCAAAGCTGGTGCGAGCTCTCCTTTGATAAATGACTAGCACTGATGACAGCTTGTGTTTACTGGTCTTTACCATGTCTTATGGGGAATAGTATTTCATTTCTACCTCTTTGCAGTATGTTTGCTTTCTCTTGTTTATCTAATTTCTGCGAATTTGCCTTTGTTTTTTCTTGAGTGAAATACAGTATCGTTTTTGACCACTGCCTATTCACCTTCAGTACCTTCCACAGTATGGGTTTGTATATAACCTAACAATTTTGGAGAGGGCTGGTGGAGAAATGAACAGTAAAAAGCGTATTCTTCTTCCTCCTTTTGTATTGTATTTTTCTCTTAGCTATGACTTGGAGACCACCTGTATTCCATTTACTGCTTTTTCTCAGGTTGTTGGAATTTAGGCAGTAGATGCTCTTTGGCAGCTGGGAAGCTTGCTAGAACAGGGATTCTGTCTGTGGCGTCTGCCTTTAAGGCTTAGAAGATGCAGCTCAGGGAGAGAAGGATGATAATAAGAACGTGGCAGAAAACTTGGAAATCCACACTGGAAAATCCACTAGAGTTCCACAAACCAAAATGTGAACGGCCATGTGAGATTGTAGGCATTGTTAAAGTTTGATGTATTTCCATATTGGAAGGATAAGACTTTGTACAATTCCAAGAATTAGCATTCGTTCTAAGAATCAGTCCTTAGGTAAGTGTCTGCTGATATACAAGAACCAATACTGAAGTTTTCTATTGCTGAATAACAGATTTAGCAGTTTACAACATTATTTTTGTTTATTTTAAGTAGGTTCCATGCCCAGTGT